>JAVTVY010017054.1:0-61137 GCA_036873755.1 Hanleya hanleyi | reverse complement strand
TATCATTTCCCCATTAAACGTTTACAGCATTCCACAATTTCACCAATTTCACCACCCAGTAGTAGGCGGCCGCCTGCAAATTTTCTGGGAGAACTGGGCCTTCATCTCACCAGACGCATGGGTAAAACGTACCCTTCGAGACGGCTTCCGTTTGACGTTTCAACATTATCCTCGTCTCCTCGCTCATCCCAAGCCATCTCGGATCCCAGTTCGGCCAGAACATTTGCAGACTTTGTTGACGTCGGTGCAAATACTCATCGACAAGGGCGCAGCACGGGAACTTCCTCCGAGCGAGAATTCACCCGGTTTTTACAGTCCCGTTTTTGTCATCCCGAAGAAGGACTCGGGCCAGCTGCGCATGATAATAGACTTGCGTCGACTCAACAGAGACTGTCTAGCCCCACCACCGAAATTCAAGATGGCGACTATCCCGTCACTTCGGTCCCGTCTACTTCCGGGCACATGGATGACATCCATCGATCTGCAGGACGCCTACCTCCATGTCCCCATATTCCCATCTCATCGGCGTTATCTGCGATTCACAGTAGGCAAACGAAGATTCGAATGGCAGGTCCTCCCCTTCGGTATCTCCGTCGCCCCATGGTGCTTCACGAGAATCACAAACCCAGTCGTCGCATATCTCCATCTTCGGGGCGTCAATATAGAGGCCTACATAGACGATATTCTACTGTGGGGACCCAATCCGGCGGTCCTCTCTTCCCAGACAAGCTTTGCTCTAGAGGTACTCAGACAACTGGGATTCATACCCCATCCAGACAAGTCGGAGTTGTCTCCAGCGCAACAACGGAAGTACATCGGAGCAATGTTCGATACGGAGAGAGCGATTGCCCTGCCCCCAGAGGATCGGTGGACCAAGATACAGCTACAAATCAACGCCTTTTTATCATCTCCGTTCCGGTTGTTACAGCAGTGGCAGGCTCTTCTAGGCCTTCTAACCTCCGCCCAGGACTTGACACGGCACGGCAGACTGTATCTTCGTCCACTGCAGTTTCATCTTCATCCTTATCTTCGCTCACTCAGCTTCAATCCGCGAATACCTGTTCCACATCATCTTCGACAGTACCTCCATTGGTGGCAGTCCCGCTACAACGTAATGTCAGGAGTATCGCTACATCCATTTCGCCCAGCCCATCACCTCTTCACAGACGCATCGCTGACGGGATGGGGGGCTCATATGGAAGATCTACAGGTATCCGGAAGATGGTCACAGCAGGAATCCAGTCTCCACATCAATATCCTGGAAATGTTGGCCATCCTTCATGCACTACGTCACTGGCGGCATCATCTTCATCTATCATCTGTTCTAGTGGCATGCGACAACAGCACAGTGGTGCATTACATCAACAAACAGGGCGGCACGAAGTCTCATCCTTTGTTCCTGAAGACACTCGAACTATTTCTAGAGACTCAACAGAACCACTGTCATATTCGTGCACGTCACATCCCGGGTCGGCTCAATGTGATAGCAGACAGTTTGTCCAGACCCGATCGGATTTTACAGACGGAATGGCATCTACATCCCGATGTCTTCAAACAGATCTCGATCATCTGGGAACAGCCGCATCTCGATCTGTTTGCAACAAGACACAACACCCAGCTTCCATTATACGTCAGCCCAGTACTCGATCCGCAGGCCCATGCAATCGATGCCTTGTCAATCAGTTGGGACAATCTGATAGCTTATGCATTCCCACCACTGGCGCTCATCCAATCAGTGCTTCAGAAGATCCAGGACCATGTTTGCATAATCATTCTGATCGTTCCATGGTGGCCTCATCGACCCTGGTTCGCTCATCTAGTACAACTATTAACAGACACACCTCGGCGGCTGCCAGCGTGGTGGTCACTACTCAGTCAGCATCGTCAAGGAGTATATCACCAGCGCCCCGAGTGGCTCAATCTTCACGCGTGCAGGCTATCAAGCAGTCACTCACAGCGGAAGGCTTTTCAAGCGAGGTTGCAGAGGCTATGGTTGGTGCAAACAGAGAATCAACCACACACCTCTACCAGTCAAAGTGGAAGTATTTCGTGGAGTGGTGCAACAGCCGTAACTACGTTCCCTACTCTGCCACTATTCCAATAGTTGCTGACTTTCTATATCACCTTCAACATGACAGACGGTTCCAGCCATCCACTATTGAAGGATACAGATCAGCACTTAGTAAAGTTCTTCATTTAACGGCAGGGATTGAAATTGGGCAAGACGCCAACATTGCAGCTCTTATTAAATCCTTTGCCTTACAAGCCCGTCGTACTCGTCAACTTTTACCGAAGTGGGATTTGGGTGTAGTCCTTAGTGCCCTGCTCCGACCGCCTTTTGAACCATTAGCCGACGCAAGCATCAGAGCAGTGTCGTTCAAGGCAGCTTTTCTCATGGCCTTCGCTCTTACTACTAGGATTTCTGAACTCCATGCTTTAGAAAGAGCCTCTCTAAGATGGACTGATGGGTGGACTCGTATATCGTTCAGAACCATACCAGAGTTCATAGCCAAAAATGAGACTACATGCCCGGGACCTTGCATACAACGCCGTTATGAGATCCCGGCACTGACAAATATTTTAGACGAGTCATTAGACCAAGATAGACTTTTATGTCCTGTTCGTACCATTCGTCACTACATTCTACGAACGGACCCCAATAGAGGTAGTCGACGGCTACTATTCCTCTCTCTACAACCAGGAGCTAAATCGGACATTACCAAGAATACAGTGGCTTCCTGGTTAAAAAGACTTATTCATTGGACTTACACATTGGCTATTGTTACCCCTCCACTGCTGTCTACCGTTTCGTCCCATGAGATTAGAGCCCTCTCTGCGTCATGGCCATTGTGGCGAAACCTTTCCGTTGATGAAATTACCGCCTCGTGTGCCTGGCGTTCAAATTCGACTTTTGCTGATCATTATTTACGTGATCTGTCAGTTCAGGCTGAGGGGGTAGCTGCATTAGGACCATTAGTTGCAGCACAACGTGTAATCCGTTAGCAGCTCAAAGAAAGGGGGGGAGCAGCGGTGTCAAGTTCAAGACTTCCCTTACCTCGGTAAGTCATACAACTATATCCACGTGCAAGAGGAAGGGACTTCACAGTGATGACAGGGCATACCTCGCCCTCCCGTGGCGAGGGATAGAGTAGATGACGGGACTGCGGTCGGTTCTTTACCACCAGCTCACCATCTCACCTGTTCCCTGTGAGTTCCCTACATCTTACACTTAAGAAGGGAATTTATCAGGATACTCCCTATGGGCTAGGGCGTGCTTCACACTATGCGAAATGAGATGACCGGCGTCCCAACCGCCTCCGTTGGGAGTCTGGCACTGATGTAATAAAAGTGAAGCTTTGAGAAGAAAACAGGAAACATTTAAAAACAATGTTTGTGTTTTTTATCAAAGCAAACCTTTTATTACATCGGATCTACCCAACCCATCCTCCCCTCACGCTGCGGCCATCAAAGGCACGTCTATAACGTCACTGCAGTAGGGAAAAAGAGGAAGACGCATGCGCGGAAGCACGCCACCTAGCGGTCAGTCAAGGGAGTTAATTTCTATTGCAGAGGGGATCTCCAAAGGAGGAAAATGGCACTGATGTAATAAAAGGTTTGCTTTGATAAAAAACACAAACATTGTTTTTAAATGTTTCCTGTTTAGGTTGTTTGTTTGATAAATAGATAGAAACATGGAATACATGAAGTAGAACAGGTAGAGTAAAAGATATACCTGTCAATGTTAAGGTTCTCTTAACGAATTTTTGAAAATTCAAGCTATGAACTGTGAATTTTTGTACTAAGAATTTCTCTTTAAGGCTTCCACACACACACAATCACTTCTCTTATGGTTTTAATCAAAATCTGAGAACAATTGAAAACTTGAATATCGTGTATTTTTGGCGAAAATATAATTTTGCATGCAGATGTTTCTAGATGATAGACTCGCCTTGGAGTTTCGCCTTCTGAAAAATTTGTACTGACAAGTTATTCCATAAAATCTGAATTCAACCAATTCTAGCTTTTCAAATATTAGGAAATTTTGAAAAATTTTAATTTTCAAATTAACTTGTATGAATCGGAGAATCTTTCCATATTATGGTTGTAGATGGTCCAGATAACTGAAATATTAAAATTCGGGAAAGTGTCAAAATCTGATGATTTATTCTTTTGAGGAAAAATTAATTTCACGGAACAGGCGAATGAAAATATGACTTTTAATAAAGCCAAAGGGGTGAAGGTATGCCTGGTGACATGTCTGAATACATCTGTGCACTGTGGATGTATATTCTGTGAAGGTATTATAGATTATTTATTTCACCAAACTGTTGGCTTTTCCCCAACCGGTAGAACTCCTCAGTAATACAATTTAGTAGGTCTTTGTCTACATTTCATTTAATGGTACCGTGTTATCTCCCCTGATTGTGACATTCACAATATTATCTCCCTTGTTATGTCTAGACTCATACCAACACATGCTGTCTGGCCTTGTTTAACCCCTCTTCAATCTTCATTTCTATTAATAGGGCAGAACTGATTTTCGTGTTTCAATGTCTTGTAATTGATTTCAGTTCATCAGGGAAGGGCTTTCTCTCTGGCCATGCTGACGGTTCCGTGGTACGATTTTTCTTCGATGATGAAGGAAGCGGTGATTCCCAGGTATTTATTTCATTTTTAGTCCTCTCAGTAATCCGTCTAATAATTGAGCCCCCCTATCAACTTTCAATCAGCTATTCCAATAAATTTAATCGTCCTTTAAAACTATGAAAATAACAAAGAAATAATGGATTATCTTCATGATTTTGAACCATTTTTGAACTTCATGTTCTAATAAATTTGTCTCACATTGATTTTGTAGTAACTAATTTATCTTCCTGTGTTTGAATTATTAGAGGGAGTATTTCACATTGATTCATAATTTTGTTAGATACAAAAGAAAAATATATTACTTTGGCTATGAGATAGATAGATAGATACACTTTATTTACTGAGGGTAAAACATGGTTAGCATGGCTAATCTTCCCCATGGCCCTCTGGGTTTAATAACTATATAGATTGTTAAGAATCTGTACTTTAAAATATCAAATATAGTTGAAATATACATATAGGTAACAAATAAAGCTATAAATATACAAAAACTGTTTGTAAAACAAACATTTCAATGATTCAATTTCAATATACGTATGGCCATTGTCTAGAGCTAGGCCTACATATTGTTTTATAAGAAATGGTCAAATGCGGCTTTCTTAAAAGAACCTAGAGAATTACACACTCTCACATGCTCTGTTTTGTTAGATACAAAAGCAAAATATATCACTTTGGCCATGAGATAGATAGATAAACTTCCGAAGTTACCAGCATGTTTTGTCATTTGAAATGTGCACACACAATCCAGTCTCAGGCCTCCCGACGAGTGGCGAGTGGTCACTCGCGCGCGCCTCATACTCGCCTGGATTCCGAAAATGGCGAGTTATCAATCACTCGCCAGTTCATTATGATCTCCATTTGAAAAATATTCCTTCCTACAATGAAATAGTATCTGGCTCACGCCTTGGCGGAACCAAATATACTAAATTGCAATCGGTAAACCGTCCAGTCACATTTCGACGGCCCCATTTCGACTTGTTGTTTCGAGTTTATCCATTACGATTACGGACCATGCTGCCAAAGATGGCTGCACTGAGGTTGTGTGCAAATATGTAACTTGAAACTGAGACGAAGTGAAATCTTCAGAATGAATAAGATATTTAGCTCCCGGGAAATTCTGTATTAATTTTTCAAGATATTCTTATTCCTGTTTCTGCTAAAATGTCCATACTATCGCTTACAGGAATATGTATGGTGTCTTTCCGCCTGGTTGTTGTTTTCTGACTAGGATTGATTGCCGCTTCTGTACCTAGTTGTAGTTTTCCTTGGACACTCACCATATCCACACGCTACTGAGAACGCCGTTCTGTCGGTCTATTTGTCATTGTGACGGAGTCATATCACAACTTGTTTCGACAAGCAAATTGCAATCATGACAAAAGGAAAACCTGGTACGTTTGTTTTACTTAAAAGACAGTTATGGAAATTTACTGAATCCTGTGTTTGTTGTCAATTATTTTTCTTGCTGATGTTGAAATTCACTCGCCTGCGAAGCTTTTCAGGAGAGTGACTAAAACACTCGCCAACACTCGCCTGATGCCAAATTCAGGAGAGTGATGAATCACTCGCCTTTGATTTACTCCTCGGGAGGCCTGAGTCTAATATGGAAAAAGACTTTAACTCAAACCCTTCAAATCCATTTAAATATATTTCAGGGTAAAATCTTCACCCATCCCTGTCCACCGTATGCGTTGGCTTTTGCTACGAACTCCATCGTGGCTGCCGGCTGCGACAAACGTATCATCGCGTATGGCCGAGATGGGCGGAGCATCCAGCACTTCGACTACAGTCGTGACAACGATGAACACGAGTTCACGACAGCTACATGCAGTCCAGGGGGACAGTCTGTCGTCGTCGGTAGTTATGATCGGTAAGAGATTCGTATTGAATGGCAAATAATAGACCTTGTCAAATGCTGAAACCTATTTTTAGAATCCTTATAATTCTATCTTGATACTTCGAAGATTCGATCCATAATGTGTCATGATTGTAAACCACTTTGTCAACTTGCTGTTCTAATAAATTTGATCACCTCCAGATTTTATGGGGAGAAATTTCGCTTCCTGTGATTGAATTATTTAGAGTGATTACTGTAGTCATATCGTCAGGACTTCAAACACAGGACATATGCACAAGATTCTACATTTATTATGCAGTTGATTCCATCTGTGGTCAGTTTCACTTCTACATTCGGTGATAAATGCTCCAATCACACTTTACTTTGAAACTAGAGAAACTATAAATTGAATTTCATCCTGTTTACTGATGAGGATATGATAATTTGACATCACTATGATGTTTAGTATACCCACAACTTTAGTGGAAATCGAAGACCCATCCCCTCGGAACTGTGGATTTGTTGGAAGATATTTGTCATATAGAAAGTGATCGTATAACAGTATTTTCGTTATTTTGGGATTACACTAACTTAGCCTAGCACAGATTCCAGTGCTGAAAATTGGCTGAGTCCCATGCGGGATTCGAAAAAGCGACCCCCGAGTCAGGCACCTAATCACCAGCATTGTATGTCGGCGATCTAAACCAGTCAGCCAATGGGCCTCCCATTAAAAAATAGGAGGTAGCAGACCGGTAGTCTTGAAAGCGCACATACAGTACACTTCTGATGAACGTAATGACACAGCTCCCATAGCTGAAACATTGGAAGATATTTGTCATATAGAATGTGAACGTATAACAGTATTTTTGTTATTTTGGCCGAGTGATTTAGATCGCCGACATACAGTGCTGGCGATTAGGTGCCTGACTCTGCGGGTCGCTGGTTCGAATCCCGTACGGGACTCCGCCAATTTTCAGCACTATAATCTGTGCTAAATTAAGTTAGTATAATCCCAAAATAATGAAAATACTGTTGTGGATTTGCTGTTACCATATCAGATGTGCTAGTACATAGGAAATACAGTGAATACCAACACCTGGGTAAACTGACCAACCTCTAAATATCAAAATTTTTCATGGTCCCAGTACTTAAATTTAAAGTATGTTGAAGTTTCATAAACCAGAACTCTGTCAAAATCAACACTATAATCTGGTCCCAAGCATGGTTATATACAAGTTTCACCGTACTTCCATCATAGATAATTCATGGGAGTGGTACCTATTGGCTTGCATAGTTCAGACAGCAATTTAGCCCCCTCTGTAAAGGTATTTTTAACAGTTCTGAACTGGTCAACACTGAACATGAATGAAATGAAGATGTACTTACAATAGGCTATGCAGTTTCAAAGGTGATACTCTGTGCTTTCCAGTAAGTTGTGAAAATATTTGTCTAGAAATTCCCAATTTTCATATGTCAATGACAGGCAATCGTGAAACTTATGTTTTCTATTGGTGCAATTGTACCGATACAGTAAAGAGAGGATTCATGAAACTACTATCTTGCTATAGAGATACAGAACCTTGAATAAAATGAATTACCTAAAAGCTGAAGCACATGATCATGAATGTCACATGATCATTTTTGACTGACTGACTTTTTGTTTCTGCCAGCCTTCGGGTGCTGAACTGGAGTCCACGTAAAGGCATGTGGGATGAGACGCCCCCTAAAGAAATCCGTAACCTGTACACCATCACAACCTTGTCTTGGAAGAAGGATGGCTCACGTCTGACCGCAGTATGTGTCACCCATTCTGTGCATATTTGATACTCCTTTTAACGCAATTAGACAACAAAAAGATGGGAAACTCCCATTAGCTTAACCGAAGTAACCTATCGGTCAAACTTGTTATACACCTATCTTTATATTAATTCCCTTCTTTCCATATAATATACTTCTTTCTCCAAATAAATTCAAGGAAAACATTATTTTGTAGTTATTTTACCATGAGATACCATGTTAATTTGCTTATCATGTGGCTAATTAATTTTACAATTGGAGTGTTGTATTTGATTATATAAATTTGTAGTTGCCTGTTGATGATGTGAATTTTGATTGGCTGGCACTTTGTGTTAGATTGTTCAACTACTAGGGTATACACCGCCTTGAAAGCATTGATGGTCATGTCATGTCACTGTATTTGTTTAGGGTACTCTGTGTGGGGGCGTGGAACTGTTTGACTGCTGCTTGAAGAGAACCATCTACAAAAACAAGTTTGAGATGACCCATGTTGGCCTGAGTCAGGTATGTTAACAAATTTGGGATGACCCATGTTGGCCTAAGTCAGGTATGTTAACCAGTTTGAGAAGACCCATATATTATCTAGGTCAGGTATGTTAACAAGTTTGAGTTGACCCACATTGGTCTAAGTCAGGTATGTTAACCATTTTGAGATGACCCATGTTGGCCTAAGTCAGGTATGTTAATAAGTTTGAGTTGACCCATGTTGGTCTAAGTCAGGTATGTTAACCGCTTCGAGATGACCCATATTGACCAAAGTCAGGTGTGTTAACAAGTTTGAGCTGACCCATGTTGGCCTAAGTCCGGTATGTTAACACATTTGAGTTCACCCATGTTGGCCGAAGTCAGGTATGTTAATCAGTTTGAGATGACCCATATTGACCTAGGTCAGATATGGTAACAAGTTTGAGTTGACCCACGTTGGTCTAAGTCAGGTATGTTAACCAGTTTGAGTGACCCATGTTGACCTAGGTCAGGTATGTTAACAAGCTTGAGTTGACCCACATTGGGTTAAGTCAGGTATATTAACCAGTTTGAGATGACCCATGTTGGCCTAAGTCAGTTATGTTAACAAGTTTGAGTTGACCCATATTGACCAAAGTCAGGTATGTTAACAAGTTTGAGCTGACCCATGTTGGCCTAAGTCAGGTATGTTATCAAATTTGGGATGACCCATGTATTCCTAAGTCAGGTATGTTAACACATTTGAGTTCACCGATGTTGGCCTAAGTCAGGTATGTTAACCAGTTTGAGATGACCCATATTGACCTAAGTCAGATATGTTAACAAGTTTGAGCTGACCCAATTGGCCTAAGTCAGTTATGTTAACAAATTTGAGATGACTCATATTGACCTAAGTCAGATATGTTAACAAATTTGAGCTGACCCATGTTGGCCTAAGTCAGTTATGTTAACATGTTTGAGATGAGCCATATTGACCTAAGTCAGATATGTTAACAAGTTTGAGCTGACCCATGTTGGCCTAAGTCAGTTATGTTAACCAGTTTGAGATGACCCATATTGACCTAAGTCAGATATGTTAACAAGTTTGAGCTGACCCATGTTGGCCTAAGTCAGATATGTTAACAAGTTTGAGATGACCCATATTGACCAAAGTCCGATGTTAACAAATTTGAATTGACCCATGTTGGCCTAAGTCAGGCATGTTAACATGTTTGAGGTGACCCATATTGACCTAAGTCAGGTATGTTAACCAGTTTGAGATGACTCTTATTGACCTAAGTCAAGTATGTTAACAAGTTTGAGAGGACCTATGTTGGCCTAAGTCAGGTATGTTAACAGATTTGAGGTGACCCATATTAGCCTAAGTCAGGTATGTTATTATGGACAGGTGATAGATTATGTACCTGTGGGGACACCATGATGCTTGCATGTTTGGGAAGTGACAGTCTTCTCACTTCTCACTTACATTTATTTAATTTCTATCTCATGCCTGATTTGGGTCCGAATAAGAAAGAGGCCATTCGATTTTTGATGTGGAATTTCCTTTCTTATGCCTACTGAATGTCGAATCCAATGCATTTCCATATATGGATTTATCTGTGCGTCCATTCGTCTGTTTGTCCAGATTGCCGATAATAAGTTTTAGAAAGACTTTATAGATGCTTTCCAAATATTACATCATTGGTATCTCAATTGCAATAAGGCCTTGATTGGAATCTTGTTTCAGCCACATCAAGAGGGCAGTAATAAGATTTTCATCAAGTTTTGAAACTTATCATTAGTTACCATCCCTTCAAACAAGTACATTTTGTTCAATTTCGTGAACATTGCCATAAATGAGAGTGTACATAAAACCATTTAGTAAATTTAACAGAGAAGAGATAGGAAGTTAATTTTTTTTTTTTAACTTTTGATCAAATTTTGTATTTCAGCACACTAATTTCAATTTCTGGCTAACACTACTGTGTAAGTTACATTCATCTAAAAAAACTTGCACTTAGCCAATTCCCAGGTGTACTGAATGTATGTTAATTTTACAGGTGATAGTCAAGAACTTATCCTCGGGCACCAGGGTCGTGCTGAAGTCTCACTACGGCTATGAGATTGATGAAGTGCGTATCATGGGTAAAGACCGATTCTTGGTGGCCCATACCTCAGATACCCTGCTACTGGGTGACCTCAACTCTAACAAACTCAGTGAGGTATGGTTAACCCAGTTACATTTTTAACAGTTTCATGTACTGAAATGTGATGTTGTAACATGCAGGTCTGTATTTGCCTGAGAATTGCAGGTGTACATCATCTATAGGTAACAATGCTCGAGAATTAGATTTTCAGTGAGTTGCCATATGTCGAGGGAGATGAAAATTTGGTCGCCATAATGGTGAGTGAATATGTTTTTCACTCAGCAAGGCATACAACATGTATTGTGCAAAAGAGATATCTCCCATATCATAATGCCAGTCCGTTGCCAACCACGTGGACTTCAGTTTGTGAAAATTATTGGGGTTTGTAACTTTTAAACGTGGCTGATTGTTCTGTCATCAATGAAGTAATTTCTTTTTCTCTAAATCATCTTTGAAAGTGGTCTAAAAACATGCAGGATCTTCGAACACAATGCAAAATAAAAGCAAACTTTGATCTGTGATAACAATCTAACAGTTCATTTCAACGCCTATAGACTCTGCTAACAAAATTATTAACTATTTCCCATTTTGGATGGAACTGACAAAGTTTTGGTGGGTAAATTTGATGTAATTCGTGCATTGCTGATGGCGGACAACATTCAGCAGAGGTCACGCTATACAAGTGCCCCTAGCAGCTTCCAGAACAACGAGAAAGGTTTTCATCACTTCTTAGACAGTCTGGCCCTACTATAGGTCATATGAGACTATTTTGTGCCTTATTACATGTATACGGAGAGTTCCACTGTTTTCATTATCTCAAATCTTGAAACGTCAACACTAGAGCAATAAAAGGAATTATTATGTATACATAATAGCCTTGTGTTTTTTACACTGACTTTTTTTTGCTTATCAAAGAAAGCCTGTTGTCCTAGTTTCCATTTTTTGTTTTCTTAATAAAGGTTCCATGGCGGGCGTCTGGTGGGAATGAGAAATATTACTTCGACAATGAAAGTGTAAGTTTATTCCTTGTTTTTAGTTTCTGCTATCATATCTTTGCCACCCGTGGAAGTCCGGTTCATATCGTATTGTTAAGTGGTTACGAAACCTTCAACTGCAGAGAATTGTATCCCATTGAATCCATTAATATAAGGTTGTATTCTTAATAAATTTGAAGTAGTGTATTTGTGCAAAAGCATTTTTTGAAGGATGAAAATACCATATATTTTTCTCTCTAAACATATGAAGATCGAGCAGAACCAGAACAAGTTTTGATCCACAACTATCAATTGATCCTGAACAATCATTGCTTATCAAACTCATTTGTTACAGCGAGAAGTATAAAGTGTTTCATTCAGTGATTTTGCACAAATGCACTAGTTTATGACGCTATTATTCAAGAATCATAAGACCCAAGGCCTTGCAGTTATTCTGAGCATACAACAAAACTTCGTTCAGTCATACCTGTCTTAAGAGACCACTTTGGGAAACAGAAAAAGTTTTCTCTTAATAAAGGCAATTTTACATGAAAAATCTCTCAAAAGGGATGTTTATTCTGTAGTCTTTAAAGATAGGTGGACGCTCAATACAGGTGCCTGGTCGTAAGAGCAGGTTTAACTGTAGGTTTTCAATCAAATAATTTCTCTCATGCATAATAATTCATATTTGGCACTCAAACCACACCTCAGTGGCTTAAGGTCCTCTCAAAAACACTCCACGTTCTTTAGGAAGTGAGCAGATTAAATTTTCATTATATAAATGAAGTGATTTAATTGTCGGAGAATTTAGTGTATTTCATGATTTCCCGATTATCGCTTGTATTCACCCATCTTATCTGTGTATTATGTTGTAGGTGTGTATGATCTTCAATGCTGGAGAGTTGGCCCTGATAGAATATGGTTCTAATGAGGTCCTGGGCTGTGTACGTACAGAATTCATGAACCCTCATCTTATCAGGTAGGAGGGTATTCGCTCTGCACACTCTCTATACTAACACCCAGGTTAAGTTTGCATTGTGCAAATGACTCTTCATTTCAAAATTAGAATGAGACAGGGTGCATTCGAGGATATCTTAAACTTCATACATGCATCTAAAACATGGTGAAAATGGATTGAATTTCTATGGATGGTGAGTGGTGTCAATTTTTCTGGAACATCCCTAAATGTTAGGACCAATTTGTAAACTCACAGACACCTCTGAGCCTGTCCAGCTCAGTAGGCCCTGTCACATGTATTATTACCAACGTGAAACCTGTAGTATGAATATTGATATCATGATCACGTGTCAGGGAGCATCTATGGCGGCAAGCCGGACGGCCAATCTCTCCCACCCATTAATTCATTTGGCCTTACAAGATACCTTGACAATTGGGAGTTCTCAATGAAAGATAGTTTCAGCCCATGAGAATAATTTTTCACACAATGCTTCTTACTCTTCTAATAAGACTATGTACAGACGTCAAGTATTATATGTGCATTATTTGTACTTAAACGTGACATTAATCATAAAGAGATAGCATTGCTTCAGGCAGAATGAGTGGGCATAACTATATGTCCCCAAAGATGTTTCATAAGGCTATCGAGTGCATAGTAATATCATATAGGGAGCAAGCTCATTAAATAATTGGTATGTAATGCTTATGTAGGGTCTCACACCTTCATATCACTGTATAAAGTATGTTAACTCAGTATATGATTAACCATTCACAGGGATATCCATTCACACTGCAACTATCTGCATTCACACTCTATCCATTCACACGACAGCCATTCACACAGCATTCACGGCAGCCATTCACATGGTTAGCCATTCACAATGAGCAATTCATTTCACTTGGCCAGTTATTCACGGTGAGCAATTCACACGGCGCGCTTATTCACGGGTATAAGCCATTCGGGCACACCCATTCACATGCCATTCGGGCGAAAGCCATTCGGGCACACCCATTCACATGCCATTCGGGCACACCCATTCACTTGGTGAGCCATTCACGGGTGAAAGCCATTCAGGCAAAAGCCATTCGGTCACACTCATTCACATGGTGAGCCATTCACAGGTGAAAGCCAATCGGGCGAAAGCCATTCACGGGTGCAAGCCACCACACAGCGAGGGCACCATACCAACTGGCAGCCTAGTCCGACCCATTTGTTGGCCAAATAAATATATTTTATTAATCTATACCTGTGTTCTGTGTTGTTTATAAATTTTTATATTACCAGTTCGGTTGAATTTTAATTTATTTGGCCCCGGGCCTAGTCATACCAAAGACTATAAAAACGAAACTTGTATATTCCTGGTTTGGCGCTCAGCAGTATGAGGATAGATCAAGGACTGGTTGGCCCGGAGTCTGGATAATGTGATTGGGTCATCGTGATATGGCTGAAAATTGTTAAAAGCAACATTAAAATCCTACTCACTCACTCACTCACTCACTCTATTTGATGGACATGAAAAGTCATTTTATTCTATTGTTTAGTGTTCGTCTGAATGAACGTAAACAGAAAGGCGTGGAAGACAATAAGAAGATGGCATATCTGTTAGATCTGAAAACCATCAGTGTGGGTGAGTACTTCCTGGGAACTCTGTGGCAAACATTATGATAAATTGGGAGCTTTATATCAAGCTTGTTTTGTTCCCTCTATCTCTCGAATGTTTGGGAATGAAAAGTCGATGTATCCTTTTCAGTATTTTGCCATTGTTAAACTTCATTAACTTTTGTACCCATGTGCCGGGTTGTTTAATAAGCTAAGTCGAATTTCATTATACCATACTATAATGACCAGGCAGTCTTGTGTGGCATCACAAACTAGCATCAATCAAGGACAGGTAAGCATAGCAGATTTGATTTCTGAAAGAGAGAAGTTCAGAGTCTTTTCTAAAGCTAGTAAGAGACAAAACAACACAGATAGGCTGATATTTCCACCATCAACTAGCCCATGAAGTATATAAATAGAATTGTGAATACTTTCATCTTCTGTCACTTTCCGTAAAGTCAAAAGTTACTCTGGAAGAGTAAAAGAAACAAGATTTCTGACTTTATCAACACTGAATTGCTCCAAGGTAGGAATTCAGTTCAACCCTTCCAATATTGTTATCACAACTTTTTTTGTTTCAGTGGACTTGACGAGTGGGATGAAACTGAGTCAGGTGACCCATGACTCCAAAATTGATTGGCTGGAAGTAAGACTTTTCAAACTTGTGTAAAGTGATATAAAATAGTCCTAATATTTTTGTGATTTGAAAAAAAACATGTACATGTAGTTTCTTTATTGAGTAAAACAAACCTGGTTGAGAACATAGACTTTGATATTTTCACACCCTCCCCTAAAGACTGGGCAAGATTTATTTGGCTGAATTGTATTTTCTGTTCAGTGGGTAAAACATTTATCAGAAATTGGTTTATTTTGCAGTATGTCATCATCAATAAATAAGTCAGCTATCGGGAATCCATTGATTCGTATTTCCCAATGGTATCCTTAACTCCCTCTGTACCAGCATTTTTAACAGTTCCAAACTGGTATCAAAACTGTCATGAACATGAATGAAGCGAGAATATCATCGCCTACGTAGTGTCAAAGACGATACTCCAAGCTTTCGAACAATATATAATATGATGAAAATACTTGTCTAGAAATTCTTCATTTCTTCATGCCAATGACTGGCAATTATTGAACTATATTTCTATCGGTACAGCCTTTCTATAGCCTTGTCTATCTTTCTGTCACAGTCAAATTCACTCAGTCATTACACTGTCATATTAATTTGATAGATTTGAATGGTAAGCCATCTTAAAGTGATCGTAAACCCTCAAGTAAAGTTTCCATCAAATGAAAGACCATTGCACACAGTGTGGGAAAATATTTATTTTAATTTTTTACGATTTTATTACACAGAGTAAACTGCAATTAAAGCATGGTATTCTATGGTGGTCTGTTGCAATCATATTTAGGTACAGTGATGTCACACTGCCTTGTTACATATATTTCAAACTTTGTATGCACTTTCCAGTGCTTGATTCAAGCTTAAGGTGTGTATACTTTTAGTTTCATCACAGACTCACTGTTTCAATGTGCATGTTTCACCAAAATCTGGGAGATGATGACTCATGAGTGTCAAGTCAATTTGAATCTTGCATTTAATTTCCCAGATTTTGGAACATGAACATTGGAGCAGTGAGTCTGTGTTGAAACTCAAAGTATACATACCTTAAGCTTGAATCAAGCATTGGAAAGTGCATACAAAGTTTGAAATATATGTATTAAGACAGTGTGACGTCACTGGACCTGAATATGATTGCAACAGACCACCATAGAATATCATGCTTTATTTGCAGTTTACTCTGTGTAATAAAATCGTAAAAAATTACAATAAATATTTTCTGACACTGTTCACAATGGTCTTTCATTTGATGGAAACTTTACTTGAGGGTTTATGATCACTTTAATAATTCCATTCTAAGTTCACCCAAACCTGACCTCTCCAGTCACTGTGTTTCATATATTTCTAGTTAAATGAAACTGGGAGAAAGTTGCTGTTCAGAGACAAGAAGCTAAGGGTAAGTTTATTCTATCACTGAAATCCCAATGAATTTTGACAGTTTCATTGTTTTTATATCTCGTTGTGGGATGAGGTCGTAAAATGCGACAGTGAGTTCGGTGGATCTGATTGGCAATTGTTGGGTATATCTTACCCATGGGGCAAATATGTAAATGTAGCAGGCTTTTCATTCCAGAAATCACACCAGGCTGGTTGATAGGCTTGGTATTGGCTGTAGTCTTCTTTAATCCAGGCTGATTTGCTCACAGCAGAGCTGATTTCAATTAAACTACATTATCAGCACTACTTTTGACCAGGCTGATAATGGTAGTCCCTGTGAAAAGACTCCACAAGGCCTTCCACAGGGCCTGGTCTGATGTACTGGTATAGTGATATCTTTTTTAGGATATAGATCATAGATCAGTTTATTTAAGATGACTGTGACCTATTTTTTATTGATCAAATTTAGTTTAACAATATTTTATAAAGGATCATAGCCAGACTCAAAATTTGTCACTCTTTTAAGTGAGGTGTGTGTGGGTGTATATTCCACAAGGCTCTTCTTCTCAAATGCAAAATAAGACCTACTATAGTGCATCTCCCAACAAATTCTTTATCTTCAGTCTACAAGTATGTGCAAGGTTTCATTCCAGCCTAGTTTGTTTCTGACAAGCAATCACCAAAGCCTTTGGCAGTCACTGATATACTAATGTCAGTTAATATTAGCAGTAGTAAGATAGAACAAAACAAAAGTATTTCAAAAATAGTTTAACATTTGGTACCTTGGCTCAGTACACTTGTTCTCATTTGTTCTGACTTTCTATTTTCAGCTGAACCTGTATGACATAGACACGGAGACTCGGATGACCATTTTGAACTACTGCTCCTATGTGCAGGTAAAGCTTCCCCTCTGTCTAAACTGTTTGTTTGTAGGTTCATTCCGAAAACACAAATTTTAGGAAGATGTCTGGAAGAGATTAAATGTATGTGTATTATATTGTGATGTGAAATGACCTCTTAGGGATGTTTCGTTACATTTTAGATGCAAAACAGTTGATGGTAAAGCCCCTAAGTAAGAGTCTCATATTGAAGCATCAAATATTTTTACCATGTTATTTTTTGTATAAATCAATTTGTATGAATGAAAGAATCTAAGAACATGGATTTCTATGGGATTTTAGGTTTCAGTAAAAAAAAAAATGCGCACACAACAATGCTATGTTATAAAAAATTAGCATGATGAACATTAAATTTTCTCGTTTATATTCAGGGCCGTAGCCAGAATTTACTGAGGGGTGGTTCGCCTTCACTCCAAAAGGGCACATCAGGGGGTTCATTGTATGGGAAAAGGGGCAAATAGGGGGTTCGCTTCAGTTTGAAGAGAGCATTTATATGAGAAAAATATATAATATTTGTGAAAGGGGGGTTCGCCCGAACCCAGAAAACCCCCCTTGGCTACGGGCCTGATATTTTTACCGCATGAATTACTGATTGAAATTAGACACAAAAAATGGGCCCTTCACCCTGCTGATTTCCGGCAATAGAAATAAGTGCCAAAATCACATGGAAAAGACATGGAAACGTACGGAAACAGGTGTATTTTTTGTGCATTTTCAATTGATATGAATGCTCATTTGTCTATAAATGTCAGTTTTGTCTATAAATGTCGGTGTTGTGGGATATTTGGGTGACTTCTGTTAAATGAAAGGTAACAAAATCTCTCAACTTCTTATGTCTTGAATAAAATACAGGCTTTACACAGCCAAACTTTCACCAGCCATTTCTAGCTCGTTACCATCACCAGCTAGTACCGTGCAGTCCACAACTGACATGACTGAATAGAACTGTTAGGAAAGGTCCCCTTACAGTACTGCGCATTTAAAAATGAACCTGTAACTGGCTGCTTACTGGCAGGTACTGTTTATTTACCAGACGGTACTGCACGGTTACCAGACGGTACTGCACGGTTACCGTGTGGTTACTGACAGTTTATTCACCTGCTGGTTACCTGACAGTTACCGACCAGTTACCATACAGTAATTATCTGGTAACCATCCAGTTGCCAACTCAATGGTACTGTTCAGTCACCCACCGGATTGTAATAGCAGACTGAGGCTAACTGTGTGGTTACAGCACAGTAAACCTGCTGGTAACAGGAACTTTCCTGTCAGCACTGTTCAGTTGTGAACTGCACAGTACTGACTGGTGAAAATTTTGCTGTTTTTCAATTGAAGTTTTATGATCAAGATCTACTTTGCTTAGCAGTTAACGTTCTCCCTCTTGCTTGTAGGGAACCTCACACTAATGATAGAACTTGATTCTCACAGAGAAAGGTGAAACAGTGCAAAAACAAGTCTCTTCAAAATCTCTTTTGCCTTACATTGCAATATCTTCATTGAAAAGTACTCATTTCATTATCTGTTGTTGTTATTTCTACAGTGGGTACCATCAAGTGATGTGGTGGTGGCCCAGAATCGGGGTAATCTCTGTGTCTGGTACAATATTGATGCCCCAGAGAGAGTCACTATGTTCCCCATCAAGGTAATATCATCAGGAGTCTTAATTCATGCTTGTATACTTAATGATGATATATTGTTACTTAATGCCTTTGGACAACTCTCACTAAACGAGTGTGGCGAATAATAGATCAGCTGTTCCATCTGCTGTCAACGACCTGCACAACTGGGGTTATTGATTTCTATGCCACAACATGATCTGGCACCCGTTTTTCTGTACACTAAAAATTCCTGGAACTTCAGTATGTTTTGTGAACAAGACATCCTGAAAATTATTGGTCACCGGGAATATATGCCTTTTTTATTTATGGCAATTTATCCGATTATCCTAATCCTATTAAAAGTTAATCTTATGAGATCCATACTCCAACTACAGGCGGAAACAGTCAGCTGTGTGGGTATGGGTTGTTATATAGTCCAGAATTCAAGCTGTGTGGATCACAGTGGTGGTTAGTGATGGTGTTACAGATACAATTGCCTTGCCCCATCCCATGTACTTTTTTCTGGAACAGCCCTAAATTGATTTAAGGCTCACAAAAATATTTTGTTGCCAAAGTGCAGTCAAGATTTGAGATTTTACCCACGTCAGTAACAGATCAAAAATTTGTATAGACCCATTCTCCATCCTGATTTCTCGACCTACCAACATCGAGAAGCAACTTGCCCTATTAAATGAAGCGTGAATCAGGCCTCTTGATCAGAACACTAAGCGCTGGCAAATTACTGAAATCAAGTCCCACCCTAGTAAACCAGAATTTGCTGCAAGGGTAATCCTAGTTGGGCACTGAACCCACAATCTTCAGTATAGCACCCAATCACCAGCTGTCCCCTGTGATTCACTGAAATATTGGCATAGCTTCAACTGTAAGTCATCGTTTATTTTCCAGATGTACTGGAACTTCTTCGGGATAGTTCTGTAATGTGTTTTGAGGGAGCTTTGATGTCAAACTACTAGGCATCCGTATAGCATTATTATTATTTCCTTGCTCTGTTTGTCTAGGGCGATATCATAGAATTGGAGAGGAGTGAAGGTAAGACGGAAGTGATCGTACAGGAGGGTGTGGCCACCATATCGTACACTCTGGATGAGGGGCTGATCGAGTTTGGTACCGCCATTGATGACGGCGACTATGCCAGGTAGATATATTTTTTTATTATTTAGAAAGTGATCGTATAACAGTATTTTCATTATTTTGGGATAACACTATCTTAGAATAGCACAAATTCTAGTGCTGAAAATTTGGTCGAGTCCCATGCGGGATTCGAACCAGCGATCCAGGTGCCTGACTCTGGGGTCGTGGTTCGAATCACGCACGGGACTCGACCAAATTTTCAGCACTAGAATTTGTGCTATTCTAATATAGTGTTATCCCAAAATAATGAAAATACTGTTATGCCAGGTAGGTCAAGGTCATAAACTAATGACGGATTCTCAGATTGGTCCACTGAAAAGTGCAAGTTTATGTCCGACTGAAGATGATGTTTAACAATATATATGTTACCCTGTTTGTGGCTTTCAAGAAATTTGAACCTTTTAAATGTTTTCCTATTTGCCCCAACCAAGTCTCTGTTGACATCAATATTGAAAAGACTTTGACTGTCATTTTCCTGATCAGTATATATTGCAGCCAAATAGTGTTATCAGTTTGCCAACTATGTAATCTCTGGTTTGCCACATAGCTGAATTCTTATCTGGAGTGATCATGGATCCGGAGTGAAGGCAAAGACGTCCGTTTTTATTCTCTAAGTATTTGTGTCTTTCAGAGCGGTGGCCTTCTTGGAGACCCTGGAGTTGTCTGTGGAGACGGAAGCCATGTGGAAAACACTGAGTAAACTAGCATTGGAGGCCAAACAGTTACACATAGCTGAAAGGTAATTAAATAATAAAATTTAGTTAATATAAGCAGCTCCACATTTCTCCAGCATATGCCTGGCCAGCTGTAGCTATACTGCATTTGTCTCCATTCAATATTAAGAGTTTGACGATTTATTCCTGAATACAACTACGTGCATGTATATGTGAATGTACCATGGTTTGGTTGACAGTGATTGTGTTTTGTCCTGGTAGGTGTTACGCAGCTCTTGGTGACATTCCAAAAGCACGGTATCTGAGGGAGACGTTAAAAACCGCAGAGGAGGCTTCCAGGCAAACGGTAAGCAGCACAATTAAAGCCAGATCAGTACATTTGGGCATTTGTGCTTTAATTCAAGTTAATTTCTGGAAATGTTGTCTGACCTCTATGGCAGCAGGCGACGCACCGACACCTGGCTGGCAGCATGAGCTCTGGTTCATCAATCCGGGCACTTCGCTATCTCTTAACCCAAAATATATTTTAATCGGTGATAACTGGTAACCTGAAATTGTCCAAATTATCATAAATGTAAGCTTATTGGTCCTGTCTTGGAATAGTAAGAATATTTGATTCATATTATCATATTTATGCCAGTTATCAATAGTTGAAATGCCCGCTCCATGTTATAAACTTAGGGGAGAGATCATGAGAGCGAACTGGAGCTCAGACCGTTGGCCACGTGCACCTGTCGCTTCCACCAAGACAGCATTGCCCAAGGATTATTTTTAAAAGGGCAGATTGGTACATCTAGAACTATTTTATCTTACACCAAGTGGAAGAGTTTGACTCTTTAGCTATGTGTCTCATTGGCTTGTGGTTATTACCCCTTGGGCAAATTTTGTCTGAAGGGTATTGTCGTCATCATCTGTCCGTCCGTCCATCCGTCAGTCGACATGATATCTCAAGAAGAATTATAGTCAGGCATTGTAAATTCATACCACATATGCAGCGGGTGATGGGTCAGAAGTCTATTAAAAATGACCGACCTTGGCTTATTTCGTCAAGGTCAAATTCTAGTATTTGCTATATTTTTTGAAGGATTAAAGCTAGGGTCTCCAAATTCTTATTATATATGCAACTGGTGATTGACTAGAAGCCTATCCCAATTGACTGAACTTGACCTATTTTTTCAAGGTCATATATTGTTTATTATGATTTAACGTGAAGAAATATGGCTAGACTTTCCAAATTAAAACTATGTATACATCAGGCGAAGGTCCAGAAGTGTAATGAGGATGACTGACCTTGACGTATTTTATCAAGGTCAAATTCTAACAATATTTCATGAAGGATTATATCTACATTGTCCAAATTTATACCACTTATGGCTGAATCTGAAGTCTATTGAAGAATATCACTGAACTTGACCTAATTTTAGTCTAAGATCTCCAAATTCATGTCCCATATGCAATTAAGTTAGAATTGACTTGAAAATTGTTGAAGATGGCTGACCTATATTTCGAAGATAAACATTACTTGATTTGAGTATGATCTATATAGAAGAGTATATTTAGAGCTAAGAATTCTGGCATTCTCTACCAGAACCTCAGTGCAATTTTTTTGCTAACAATTAACATGATTAACTCATTCAGTACCGAGCTTCATTTCTGGCCTCAGTACCAGTAGCTCCACAGCTGAGTCTCAATGCGTGCAGTGCACGAACATCCATCACAGAAACTGTCGACCAAAAGTTCATTTCAAAAATATTTTGTTTATGAAAGTGAATAAAATTTGAAACTTTATATCTCCATGAAATACACAAACATCAGAAATTGTGTTTGTGTTTATATTTTTATAATTATACATGAAATTATGCATGCAAATTTCATGAAAACATGAAAAAATGCTTCAACAAAAAAAACATCGAAATTGTCATGGTCTGGTTTCAGATGTACGTAATCTCTAGCTGGTAAAATTTATAGCTGATTGTAGTATACATTCCCTGGATAAAGATGATAATTTCCATAATTTATTTCATCCACATATTACTTATAAATTAAAGTTTGATCTGGTAGAAATTTTCGTTGATAGTGATGATATTACGTGCAAAATAATGAAGTAGAAGTTGTTTTTTTTCTCGTCTGATTCAATCGCGTCCATGCTCCATTTCCCTGAACCGATTTCAATGAATGACGTACCATTGTAAAGCCCATTCATTCAGCTTTCTTCTCGTAGTACAATCATTATCGGATGGCCAGTGAAACGAAAGATTTGATTGGATTGAAAAAGGATGTTTAGAAACGATCTTCCTGATAAGCCCGCTGCTTTGGGCAAGTGGATTGGATAAGAGCGTTCATGTGACGTACGGCCCCGTAGGCGAGCCAATCGGGTTGCATCTTTCACCGCGGGTTTCGTTGGGAGAATCAAAACAGAAAAGATGGAGCGAAATTATGACAAGTTGGTGTCGGACAATAGCAGAATATTTGGGAAATAAATTTACCAAACGTATACGATCGTAGGAATTCTCAACAATGGATATTTACCTGTACCTTGACAGAAAATTTGACAGAAAATATCTCGTGAATTCGTCAGATTTCTCAAGGAATCGGATGCCACTTCAAGGTATTTGAACATTTGCAAATGTCGGCCAAAACTGCGCGATTTTCTCACAGATCTCTTCTCGGAATATAGTTTTATTTCGTTATATTTTTCATTCAATACGAAAATGCTTTATATATAATCGGATAGATAGCGATCTTATGTTTCGATATATGTATGGTTTACGTGATATTTCTTCCTGAATAGACCAGGAAAACAAGAATTCCAACAGCCGTGTATACGGTCGACTTCATTTTGGAAATTTTCGTGATTTTATTTTTTATCTGTGTTTTCAAACAACGATCTTGAAATAATTTTTCTGTTAGTCAAATCCAAATTTCGGAAATTGTTACGAGAGAAAATAAGCTTCGTAAACATATAGGCCTTTAATTACATTTGACAATGCTTAGATATGAAAATTCTATTTTCCCCACGACAGTTATGTTTTGCGCCATATGGCATCGATGGGGTTGAGGAGGCCCAGATCTGTGACGCCAAATGGCGCTTACAGTACCGAATGAGTTAAGGCCTTGGCAATAGCTGCCCAACTTCCTTTGTATTACAGTGAGAGAACTACAGTCAACCCCACAAGATTACATTTTTTGTTAATCTAGTTCTAAAAATACACTGATGATATTATACAATGCATGATTGCTGGGTGTAGACAATAACTAATACCCGAGGGGTATTGGAGCCCAATGGGCTATTTTTTGCTGTATGAAGTGCTCTCTCGTGATCAAGAGGGGAAGATGACATTAAATGTATTAGCAGGTGAAATGCAGTGTCGATTGAGAATTCATTATTTTAGCAAGCAATTCTAACAATGCCATTCATGTGCACATTCTGTCTTCTCTTTAGGGAGGTGATGGTATGGGGTACTATAAGGTCAGAGCACGTCTTTCCATTATGGACAAACAGTTCAAGGAGGCAGAGAGTATCTACCTGGAGCAGGTGAGAATTACATTAATATTACCATAGTTCAAACTATACCACCACCATAACATTGGTGGACTAGGCAGTGTGTCTGTTACTGCAAACCTTTTCACTATTCTCTAGTGCCAGTTATGTCACATCAGTGATGCGTTCAGTAGCTCTTCCTGATTGGTTGAGCCAGGCATGTTACAAATGGCTTCAGCTGGTTAATGTGAACTCAATGTAGTGTATGCTGAGAAGATTTGTTCACAGCACAATGTGTTTCCGTCCATAAATGTACATGTAACTGCGTGAAATTGATTCGAAGGTGTTCCCAAATGTATAATTTACAGCTGTCTGTTGTGGGATGTAGGCACATGTCATTGACATGTTCCAATCTTCATTGACTCAGCTGATTGTGTGTTGCTAAAACTGGTGACTTTTTTTTTTTACAAATTACTATACAGCGTATATATTTTTATTCATGACTGACTGAGGACAACCAATACTTTAAGCGATGTTACAGAAAACCAGAAACTTTTATATTTTGGGTGAATTTAGGGCTATAGCAAGGATATCTTGAGGGGTGGTTCCCTCCCTTTGTCTTCAAACAGGGTTCATACACCTCCGGGAGAGTCCTCAAAACTCCTGGAATTTGATTGCTTACCTGGAAAGTCCTGAAAAATGCTTAAAAATAAAGTTAAACTCCTGGAAACTCCTGGAAGAACTGCACTTTTGAATTCTGAGAGAATCAGTGATCTGATGCCACGCATTACTGGGCCAAAATTTGTTCCTGAACCTCGTTCATTTGCTCATCTTTGTTGTGAGTTATTCTACGAAAAACTCCTGGAAAATTCAAATTATTGACCTAGAAAGTCCTGGAAAACTCCTGGAATTTTTTCCTGCTGTAAGTGTATGAACCCTATTGAAAAAGGCAGAGGGTTTGCTGTATAGTCCGGTAGCCAAATCGCAAAAAGGGGTCTAAATAAAGTTTTCGTAGCACCCCCCGCGTAGATTTAGTTTGACCACTGTTTATGAACGAGTATCATCTGCTGGTCAGTTCTAAACCTGATGTAGGCATCTACGGTGGTGCCTAAGATCCCAGCATGCATTTCTTCATCGCTGTCTGAACAAGACAAAATTAACTCTAAGATGGGGGTAGGGGTATTTATGAACGTATGTCTTTTTTATTCTTGCACTAAACTTTCTGTAACTTCCCATACCTGACCTCTGAATAATGTTCTATTAGATAACGTAATCCAAGTTACACCTTTTACGTTTTTTACGTCAAGATGACGTCACAACTTGGAGGGTACATTTTTCCTCGATTTTGTTTACAAATGAGACTCAATTTTTTGTTTTGCAGTTGCAAAAACTCTTTGCACATTCTGCCTGATTTGTATTTGTGAAAGATAATCCTCCCTTCGTTAATTCTAGACCTGGTGTGACCATCTAATATGCACTTCATGGATGCAACATAACCATGTTTAACGGCACCAGAGCATGAGAAATATGAAGCCGAAATAGGGGTAGGGGTGATTACGTTCTAATATTTTATTTCTCCCCGATCCTAACGCAATGAAATTTAACACATATTTAGTCTGTGTATGGATCATTCAGATAAAGCAATCCGATTCCGATTATCTTCAATGTTGGTGTCACTATGTCATTATTATCACCATGGAAGTATTTTTTTCTGGACCTTTTATTGTAATTTTCCAACGGTGTTTTCTTACCCTGTTAGCTTTTGCGTGATGTGTGCATTCAGGACCACGAATGCATGACTTACTTGGAACGGGGTGTTGACGTCTACGGTAATGAGTAAGGTCGCATGCTGCCTTCTCCCAATGCTCTTAAAGTAACACAAAAACAAACAAGGAATGGGGGTAGGGGTGATTATGCTTCGATATCTTCTTAACACTTGGGTCTAGAGAGCTCAAGCTTTTAACACTTTGTGGTTGGATAGTAGTTGAACAAAACGAGAAATCAAACTTCCAATACTTCTGGAATGAAGTCTCTGTAATGTCTGTTCTGAACTCTCCTGTATATTCTTTATAGCATAGTCAGTGTTACAGGGCTATATATCGTCGCTCTGAAATATTTGTATCTAATACCGCCCAAGTCAGTGTTAGGGGCCGCGTGGTCATGTCATTCAATATATCCACATGAACAGCCACAATAAAAGCGGGGTTGAGATAAAAATCATCACAGGGGTCACTTTTGGTTCTTGTGATGTTTTTAGAAATAGGCAATCAGTATATTTGTCTGTGGGGTAATATGACTTATTGTCAGTACGCCGGCTTGGTTTCTCATCGCCCATTTAATGTTACGTTTAATTATGGTATGTGTTTAATATGTTTCACACATGTTAAACTCTGCTCGACTTAGGTTAAGGATTATCAACTAGCTGCTAGTGGTCAACTCTTATCCAAGAACGACTTTACATGAAGTTGCCGCTTGCATGTATTAATCTAGCTTGTGGTCAATTATTAACCAAGAACAGGTCTATATACAGTTGCCGCTTGCATTTGTTAACTCCGTCGGTGCCATGTCGAAATTATGGACATACAGAAAGAAGATGGATCCAACTTTTCTAATCTCACCAATGTTTCGATATCTAATTAGCGAAAACCAGTTAACTTGCTAGATGAAATAAATGAATGTCACTTGAAATGAAAGGAATGGATTCAGGTCAGAAATTATTGAGAGAAGACGAAAGGCAGATCCCATCAAACTATTTGCAAATATGATGCATGAAGTGAGACAAAATGCATTGAAGCAACAGAAACCCGTGCCCACCCAACGTGTATAATCCAAAGACCTAATTCGTATAACATCCACATCAAAGAAAAATGTGGATGGTCGAAATTGAAAATGTGTACCTCAGTTCATATATATTAATTCGATAAATATATCTCATTCGAAAATGGATACTTGTCAGTTTCTTTGGTTTCATTCCTGAAGCTAGATATACATTATGGGAACGTTCTATTACACTGTGATGCTTAATTGATATTGACAAACAAAAACAAACATTCCAATGCCTTCCTTTTGTATAAAAAAGGTAATTGAAAAAAATACGAAAAGATCCGATATATATGAATTTGTCAATACAATAGTTATATCACTAGCAAGTGTCAGATCCGATATCAAGATTCAATAATCAGCCGCAGTCCATAACGAAATTCCGCTTCAATAATCGCAAGACCTATTTCGTATGACAGTTAGCCTCAATTCCAATGTGTATAAAATAAATACAAGAAAAACAGTTTTCGATGATGTCAGCAAGACATAATGATGTTCTATACATAAACTCCGAAATCACTGATCATTATTCTTTATCCAAATGAATTCCAAGTCGTGTCCAGAGTATCAGTCACGCTCTGAATGCGTTGTTCATTTGAACACTGTGAAAACACATGATATCCAAACAACCCCCAATCTTAATAAATTAATATCCTATCAATTCTCTCCAATCGTACATGTCGCTATATAGAATATCAAGTACTACAATTGAATTTGGTGTTCTGAGCGCCCTTACCATGAATATTTAATAGCATTATGACATACGTCGCATCTGGATTAGTTCACTTGCAGTCGGGGAGGGGAGATAGGGGCACAGTGTCCGTTTACCATAACGTTTACACCAAAGACCAGTCTATATATCTACCACGTATTATGGTGCCACAATGTCGGGACCGCGGAAACATGAAAAGACACCCTGCCATCGCGGCGTCTAAGTCGACTGAGCCAACCAAAATTTCAAAGCACTATGAAGTGTTCTCAGGATTGGTTGTCACTCGAGTTACTGCAAGCCTGTTAGATCCTTCAAGCGACATATGCACAGGATTTAATTTTAATCAGATTGAACAGCCTCGGACGTTATAGCCAAAAACAAAAATTAGCTAAAATCTAGTTGCATTGTAAGGCTGTGTTTTCTTGCCGTCAGGTATTTGCGCATCCCTCTTCTGTCCATTTTTGCAAATATCAGGCCAGTCTCGGCAAAATGAGATGTATATATGTGATTAATTAGAGCGATATACAAGAGGTGACACAAACTGACATCTGGCGGCTAAAAAGCAACCATATGACTCCACCACAAGCTTTTCTAGACACCTCACATTCAGACCTCAGACCCGAGAATACGGTGGACTTAGCCTTAGTATCTCAGCCGCGCTGTTATTGCCGCTGTTCTTGTGAAAAATATGAAGTATGCACACGGCCCCTAGCACCGGCTTAAGCGGATTTAGACACACTAGCTCGGGCGCTGTGATGACAGATCAGCTCAAACAAATAACTCGTTTGTTGTTAATGGATGAGCATCGAGGACGCCTGATGGCGTAAATGTCTCAGCATCCAGGGTAAACATGGTGAATGCAAGAATACCCTGAAAAACTAACCTGTAATGCCCGACGTCGTACGGCTTAAATTTCCCACCAAAATAATAAACCTGCACATATTTGTCGAATGACATGTACAGAGGGCGAACCTCGGGAACTAACAGTCCAGCAGCAGATTCCTACCATATACAGGTAATACATTGGAGCGATATGCAGAAAGGTGGGGAAAATAAAATGCCACCATATGACTCGGCTTCCCTCGGCACCTCACATTCATACCCAAGAATGAGGTGGATTCTCGAACGTAGCCTAAGTATCTCGGCCGCGCTTTTATTGCAGCTGTTCATGTGAAGACTATGAAGTATCCTCACGGACCGAATGCCATCTTAGTTTACCGAGATATCAGACCATCCCAACACGGTCGCCATTTCGATTCTACTCATATTTCATTGCAAACAAGATTGAGCAAACAGACCATCTCCAGTAATAAAGTCGTTTCTTATTCATTACAATTAATGTTTCCTCCCAATCCCTTACTGTGATTGTCTTAAAGTTACGTATGCCGATGCAAAATTCATTATAATCCAAGTTTTCACAATATAACCTTGAGTGGACAAGAGGCATGAGGAATTCCAACTAACCCCGATTTTTGTGGGACTAACTCATTCAGATTTTGTTTTTCTGTCTTATTTCAGGTCAGATTATTAGTTTGTCACCCACAAAATTATATTAATTTACTTCTGTACAACACTTGGTTCAAATGAAACCCTTCGAAACACTATCCAGATATAAGCGGAACATTTTATAGAAATAAAGAAAGAAAAAAAAAACAGAAAAAGGCGCGATAATCAGACACAAATAAAGGAAAAATACAATTTCTAGATTTATGACGTCATGGCGACGAAACTGAAGCTGTTACCGGAAGTCTGATTACTCTATCTTTCAGGTCGATATCCAGAAGCAATGCGTGGAGCATTTCAGTATGATAAATCGCGAACTAAAGAAAATATGGCAGGGTAATCTCCCCTACCCCCATTTGGATTTAATGGTGTCGTAACCGGATAACATCTATATGAATCCATGCTGAGGTCAAACGGGACTTAGTAGAAAGACGTATCCGGTCTAGAACTAAACGGTAGACATATATCTTTCAAGATTATATGTCAAATATCATCAAGAATTGATTACTGCGAAAGAAACAGAGAAAATCGGAGAAAATATTTCCCCAAATTCATGAGACAAAGGCTTCTCGAGCTTATGATGTCACTATGACGTGGCTATATTAGCTAGAGGAATTTGGACTATTTTATCTGAAAGGTCATTATTCGGAGGTAAATTTGTGTAAGTTTCAGATCGCGAAGCACAGAGGTAATAAAAATATGAGGGCTGAATTACCCCTACCCCCTTTCCGGTTTTAAATTTTTCAAAACCAGTCACCATCAAACAATTGCATGTAGCAACCTTAGGCACCACCATAGATATCTACATCAGGTATTTAACTGACCGGGAGATGTTGATCTTCATATAGAAGAAGTCAAACAAAATCTACGCGGGGGGTGCTACGGAATGACATGTTCTCGCGAGTGGCTACCGGACTAGTATGAGAAAAGGGGGCGAATAGGAGGTTCAGTTCCTTCTGAAAAAGGGGGATCACCCGAACTCAGAAAAATCACTCTTGGCTATGGGTCTGGGATGGGCAAATGTTATATTTGTATAGATCTCCTAATAATTCAATCACAGGAAGTGAAATTTTCAACCATGTAATCAGGGGGTGATCTATTTTATTAGAACAGGAAGTTGACAAAATCGTCCAATATCATGCCGCTAATCCATTTTTTCTTTGTTATTTTAATGATTTTTAGGGTGATCCAATTTATTAGAACCACTGATTGAATTTTGTCCTCACATGTTTTTGGTGATGGAATTTTAATATTATTAGAGGAATTACTGTATACATGTACTTAGAAGTGCCTTCCAGCCTCTCCATGTCCGACCGTCTGGAAAGGAATTCAGCAAACTGCATTGTGGGTGGTTTGATTGTACATGTATTTGTAGTTGTATTATGGTAATCCTCCTAGTAGTTCAATCCCCCTATCAAGAAGCAATCCCTCACAATTTTGGGTCAAAATTCAGTGTTTCTAATAATTTGATCACCCTCTGAAATCATTGAAATACCGTAATGAAGAACATGATTTTGAACAATTTTATCAACTTTTAGTTCTAATAAATTTGATCACCCTCAGAGTTTATGGTGGAGAATTTCACTTCCTGTGATTGAATTATTAGGGGGATAACCTTAGCCTGTCTGAAGTTTTGTGATATCTCATTTGACTGTGTTGACAGAACCATGTGGATGAAGCCATGGAGATGTACCAGGAGATGCATATGTGGGATGAAGCTATAGAGGTGGCCGAGGCCAAGGTGAGACAAATATGTCAGCTCATGGCACTGAATCATTGTATTCCGTGTGAAATTTTTATTCTGTAACTCGCTATTTTATATATTTGGGCTGGTTCGAACATCTTTCGTACAGTCCCCATGAATGGGCAGGGCATCGCAGCCAGTATGACATGTATGACAGATATTTCCATGGTCGCTACATTTTTCATACAATGGAAAAGGTGAAAAAGGAAAAGTGAATAGTATTGGTATAGTAATAGAACAATGATGTAGTTAAAGTGTCTGGGTACGGATTTTCTCAATACTAGACTCAGAATTCTTTAAAAAATTTCTTAATTTGGTGGTCATAAAACTTGATTATTTGATAGCATTACAGAATAACTGTACATTTCTGTTTAAATTACTGGAGTTGATTGAGCTGCAGAAATCTGGGCATAAGTTTCGGTTTATAATAATACCAAAAAATTGCATTTTAGCATTCAGGTGAAATTGATGACCTATGTTTTATATTATTTTTCAGTGTCACCCAGAGCTAGAGAATCTACAGAGGACCTATTATCAATGGCTGATGGACACCGGTCAAGAGGAGAAGGCTGGAGAGGTATTTTTATGGAAGCTGGTTGCAGCCATTCTCACTGTTGCATCGAACTCTCAGTGTTTTGGATCAAACCTTCATACTCACTTTATATCAAAACCTTGTCTGTTAACTTTTTGTCTATGGTTCAAAAAGTAGAAAGTTCCATGTTTTGATATGAAACTCTTTTGACTTTTTTTATTGGAGCAAAAATCTTGAGCATTCTTGTTCACATTCATGGCTTCCTTTTCCATGAGAATTCGGGAATCTGCAAAATAATTCAAGGGAAACTACAAGATTCCCGTAAAATTTTAGCAATCTGTATAGAAATGATAGTGCTGGATTCCCTGGATCCGCGTAGAGAATCTGTTTGGAGTCCTGTAAATTTCAACTAAAAACGAGGCCTGACATTCTCTATCTGAATATTGTCAATATGGTCCTATCTACATTATCTCTCTCTTTACATAATCCTTGAATTCCACTCTCTTTTCTTTCCTGCTGGTTGTATGAAAATATTTGGTTATGATATTTTTGTCATCAGACCATGAAAATTATTTTCGGATCCATAATTTCAGCTGGCAGCTAAGTTCATTATCATTCACAGATCTCACCTGTCATCTGTTGATGTATTATTCAGGTGAAAGAGCGAGAGGGCGATTATATGGCAGCTATCAATCTCTACATGAAGGCGGGTCTTCCAGCTAAGGCTGCTCGCCTTGTCACCAGCAGAGAGGTAATATGCATTTTTATTAACTTTTTGATTATCATCTTTGACACTAAGCAGGCCTTCAAGTGCTTCCTATATTCCTTATATTTTTTACTCATTATTATATTTTCCTCAAAACCTCCAATATTTTGATTTTTTTCATAAAAACTTTCACCAATGCTCTCAAATGAGTCAAATTGGCATTAGGAAATACATTTCAGAAGAAAAAAAATTGCCTCGCTTCGCTCTGCAGATATGAAAACATTTAAATCTCTCTTTGTTGAAGAAAGCAACAGAAGGGGCCTACTCAATCACCACCACTATGATCACATTAGGTGGAAATAATTTGATTAAACACCAGAAAACCTCCAAGTTTGGAACCTACAATGTAGTAGTGACCGGTCTTACACTCCTTTATTTCCTATATTTTAGAAGAAAATTCCTATACTTCTCCTATATTTTGCCAGATTTCCTCCTATATTTCCACTATGAGCCACTTGAAGGCCTGACTAAGTAAAACTCGTATTAATGTATCTCTAGTTCATTTCTGATCATGGAAGGGTCGATACCAGTTTGGAACTGTCAACACAGATGGTATCCGAAGGGAGTTAAATGAACAGTCCCAAATGTTTTTGCAGCTTGTCTGCAATTAAACTCTAGTCTTACAGTTGTATAAATTTGAATCATTGTTCAAAGCTTTAATTATCATTCCTTGCAGGAGCTGATGTCCAACAGTGACCTCATCAGCAGAATTGCGTCTGCTCTCATCAAGGGAGAGCTCTTTGAAAGGGTAGGTATCTCTAGTCACCCCCAATATTCCAGTATCTTCAAAAACTGTATGTTGTACTGGCAGGTGATGTCCATAGTGAAACTTGCTTCCAGTTAATCAGATGGAGTGGTAATGTGAATAATTAGTTTGACTAATTAAGATATGTCAAGTTGCTTCAATTTGTTTATATTTCTCCCCTGAAATCTTTTAATGGCTGTTTCTTTTTCAGGCAGGAGATTTGTATGAGAAAATCCAGGATCATCAGAGAGGAATGGAATGCTTCAAGAAGGGTCGGGCTTACAGACGAGGTGGGACTTACACTAGTGCTATTAAATATAACAAAATAGTAATACTGTCCGTCATACAGTAGATTTCCCACAATATATCGGAGCTATTATTTCTCAGAGCTGAACAAATTTGCACAGTGTCTCTACCTAATTTGTGCATTTTCATACTGAAATTTCAAGAAAATCTATCCAGAATCTAAGAAAATCTCAAATACCTTGAATGTTCTTTTCAAAGCACAATGCCGTTGGGCTCGCAAAGTTGTAACATTGGGACTGGTCTCTATGACATGATAATTGAACTTGCAAAAATGCCGGTGTTATTATGTTTTCGCAAATTTGGCCCAAGTTTTATACGAATTTTCATGAAATTTCGGGATAAAATTGCACTGAACAATTGCTCTGAGAACAATTGGCTCTCATATATTGCCCAAAATCTGTTATCCTGGAAATGTGAGACAGAGAGTAATTGCTATTTTGCATAATTAAATCCTGGTATTGATGCACATCTATTGTCGAAACAAATCATACCAGTGAACTTCATTGAATATTGTTGTTAATATACTGGAAAATATGTGTATATTATTTCCTATTTCTGGTATTCTGATTAGAAGAGAAAAACATGGAAAGAATGTACAGTGTAACCTCATTATAAGGTGCCTCAGTATAGTGCTGATTCTGATATAAGGCAGGTTCTATGATGTGTCCCAAAGTAAGAAATGTATATTATTTCAACCCTTTTACAGGACTAAAAATCGATACGGTGGTTCTGATGTTGTCCCCTATTAAAAGCGATATTCTGTGTTAACCGTATCTGGCCTGGCCTATTTGGGGTGTACTGCAGCCTGGGGAGGGGTGGAAAGTGCCCCCTATATATTTTCGCTATCCCTAAGGCTAGAGTGCTGAAACTTACCACACTCTATCTTTGGATCAGGCTGTACTATGATCTAAGATCTATAAAAAATCCAAGATGGCCACCATGATGACGTAACAGTGATGCTATTTTCAAAAATTGCATATTTTGGACGATTTTTCGGTCAGATTTTTTGAAGATTGTATTTATGTGTTTTCTTCGCAAAAAGTTCATGATAAGTTAGTAAATGATATGAAATAAACTAGCTTTAGCACAAAATAAACTAGCATTAGCACAATATCCGTGAAGTAAGGTTATAAGCCATGAATTGTTTGTATTGCAGCTGTGGAGTTGGCCCGCTATGCCTTCCCCAGTGAGGTGGTGAAGCTGGAGGAAGAGTGGGGAGATTATCTCGTCTCACAGAAACAACTCGATGCTGCTATCAACCATTATATTGAGGCTGGGTAATCATATCTGCATTCATGTCATAAATCGATTCAGATTTTCAATCTTGTTTGATGCTCTGCAGTAAGAGGATAGATCAAGGAATGCTTGGCCCTGTGTCAGGATAGTGTGACTGTTTCATCTTGATATGACTGAAAAATTGTGAAAAGCGACATTAAAATCCTACTCGATTCTCAATCTCAGTCAACTGATCACAGAAATGAAAACAAAACGTGTGTGTTCTTACAGAGAGTCTAAAACTGATTGGGCCATTTCTGATTAATATAGCCCATAGTGCCAATGGGGTTCTTTATTGAAAATTGATCACTTATGTTTTCATCTGTTTTTTCCAGGGCCACTTTGAAGGCAGTGGAAGCAGCGATAAACTCCCGCCAGTGGGTGAAGGCTGTACAGATCCTGGAGTTACAAGACTCTGCCATGGCTGTGCGCTACTACAAGAAGATTGCCGACCACTATGCCTCTGTCGGGGAGTATGAGGTATATTAAATGTTCTAATAGTTGGCCTCAGCAGATCAAAATGAAGTATCACAAATGAAAGAAACTTTTCAGTGTAAATTTAAGCATATTATCTTGTCATATGGTCTGATTGTATTCCCCCGATACACTTAACTACATTTGGCCGCACCCTCCTTCTGAACCCATAGAATTATTTCATGACAATTCTTTATTATTATACCCCCCGACACGTAGTGTAGGGGGCGTATACTGGTTTCAGCTTGTCCGTCCGTCCGTCCGTACGTCCGTCCGCACGTAACATTTAGTTTCCGGAGCATAACTTGACAACCGCCAGTTGGATTCCTCTCAAATTTGGTATGTAGCTACCTTACCATGAGACCTCGCTTGGGATTGCGTTTGGCGCATGTGCGTCTACAGGTGGCGCCACCTATGGTCAAAAGTTTCTCATGTCAGTCCGTAACATTTCGTTTCCGGAGCATAACTTGACAACCGCTACTTGGATTTCTTTCAAATTTGGCATGCAGCTGCCATACCATGAGACCTCGCTTGGGATTGCGTTTGGCGCATGTGCGTCTACAGGTGGCGCCACCTAGGGTCAAAAGTTTCTCAAGTCAGTTTGTAACATTTCGTTTCCGGAGCATAACTTGACAACCGCCAGTTGGATTCCTCTCAAATTTGGTATGCAGCTACCATACCATGAGACCTTGCTTGGGATTGCGTTTGGCGCATGTGCGTCTACAGGTGGCGCCACCTAGGGTCATTCCGTAACATTTCGTTTCCGGAGCATAACTTGACAACCGCTACTTGGATTCCTCTCAAATTTGGTATGTAGCTACCTTACCATGAGACCTCGCTTGGAATTGCGTTTGGCGCATGTGCATCTACAGGTGGCGCCACCTAGGGTCAAAACTTTTTCTTGTCGGTCCGTAACATTTCGTTTCCGGAGCATAATATGACAACAGCTAATTGGATTCCTCTCAGATTTGGTATGTAGCTACCTTACCATGAGACCTTGCTTGGGATTGCGTTTGGCACATGTGCGTCTACAGGTGGCGCCACCTATGGGTAGAATTTTCTCAGTTGGTCCGTAACATTCCATTTCTGGAGCATAACTTGACAACGGCTGATTAGATTCTTCTCAAATTTTGTATGTAGCTGCCATACCATGAGACCTAGCTCAGGATGTTGCATATGCGTCTACAGGTAGTAAGTTTAATATTTCACTTCCCATTTACTTCCTTTTCCTCTTCAATATGGTTATCCAGATGACAGTAATTCGCCTATCTGTTGCAACAGCCCATTTCAAGTCTACACGGTTCTAGTGGTAACAACAGTTAGGTAAAACACAATATGCCTGCATAACCCCATTCTCAACAATCATTATTAACATCAATTTTCTGAACAATCCATTAAACTCATCTGAGTATCGTCACGACACATGCATAGACAATCCGTTAACCGCACTCCAACCGAGCGAGGTCTCATTGTCAACTAGTTACATACTGTGCCGCCACTCATAACATGTATACTTATATTCCTCTACAAATACTCGTCAATTCCTATCAAATGTGCATCCGGGGGGTATCTTGTAAGCATGCTTACTGATGATTTCCACTGCCACAATCCCATTCAGCTTACTCGTGAAACGTTAACCACCCCCATGTATCTATGCCCTTACGGGGTGTATCTTGTAAGCAGCCTTACTGATCATTTTGATCAAATGTGTGCATCCCTCAGACTATGCTCTAGTTTCTTCAGACATTTCTATAATGTTGCAATGTTTATTGTTTGAATGTACCTGTAGGTGTACATTGTAATTGAATTCATTTTGCAGATTTTTATTCTCCAGTTGATATTCTCATTAGACTAAATGAATATTTTTCTAGCTTCATAAGCACTGCTGCATCATTTCTTGTAGGGGCGTCCCGACCCCTTTTATCACCAAAAGCTCAATAAATTCTTCAATTTTGTTTTTATTTTCAGGAAATTTTTAAAAACAAATGTCATTGAAGCTAGGGCTTAAATTTATTCAGCCATATTACACCTGTCAGCGCTCGAAATAACGCTTGTCTACTTGTCGATGACAAGTGATTTTCGCAAGTGACAAGTAAAAAGAAAAGTGACTTGTCGCCTGCGACAACAAAGCCATAAAGTGCCGTCTTTATTTGTAACAGATATATACTTCACCTAATAACAAAACAACGTGTGTAGCAAGTTTCCGCAGGCCCGGAAGTTGATAAAATTTACGTGATTCCATGGCCTGTACGACCGATGTCGTTGTTGTCACTGTCTTTATGAAAACCTCTCTCCAGTGCGCGAAGATAGAAAATAACCTCGTGACAGCCGAGTGATTATGGTACGCGCGATTTCATTAGCCTAATTACTCCATCCAGCCAATCAGCGTAGCTGATAGAATCTGGATGCAGCCTAGCGATAACACGTTTGGTCATGGTGGTCTGCTTATCATTTTGGTTGAATAGAGCGTCAGTGACAACTATTCTTCGACAGCAATATGGATCGTTTTCTGAAACGTCGGAATGAAACCCCAGTCACAAGAAGGCAGAACAATCAAGAATTTCTTGCCAAAAATTATCCGTCGAAAGAGTGACTCACATGGTATTGAAAACATTCTTGCTCTTCTAAAAATACTGGTTCTACTGTCTGTCACAGATAATATATCCAAGACGTTTTCGGCGATATTTCGGAGACAATTGATCGGGGGATATTGAAACTTCACACAGGAGATCAACTAAAAAGTACTAATTTTATTCCAGTAGTTCTCAACAAATCGCGAAAACAACAATTAGATTGGAGATTTGTAGGTTATTTTTGGACGTCATGACAACAAGTCTGCATGTTAGATAACATTGACAGATCAATGTCATCGTAGCCCCAAAATAACACGGTAGGTATTGGTGATTTTCGTCAATTCCCAACAGATTTTAATGCCATATGAGGGGAGGGGGGGAATAATTATTTTTTAGTTTATATACTGTGTGAAGTTTCAAAGCTGTACGATAAATTTGCTCCGAAATTTTGCTGAAAACATCTCGGAATATATTATCTGGGACAGACAGTTGTGTTTTCAACAGCTTTTGTCGAGCGAGGTTTCAGTCTTATGAAGCCAGCGTGTGAAGAATGACTTTCGAGCTACATAATCTGAAGACTCCCTGAATGACCTTATGTCCTTGTCACTGTCTGATTACTCTGTTACTACCTTTGACCCTATCCCAGCCATCAAATTGTGGTGGTTAGACTGCAACAAACCCAGAAGGTCTGAATCTAACTTGTTGTTTTATTTCATGAAAAATTACAACACAGTTGAGTATATAAGGAACAGTCAAAACTTGGTAATATTTTGAGACAACTACTGACAGCCAGGTGACAAGTAAAAAAAATAGTCACTTGTCACCTGGGACAAGTAATTTTTTACAAACTTTTCAACCCCTGCCTGTAGTCTTCATTGAATTTGCATTGCACCAGAACTGAATGACCATGTAATTCTATTCCAAGACGGCCGAGAGGTTTTATGTTGAGGCAGGCTGTACCAAGGAGGCCATCGATATGTACAACAACGCTGGTAAATGGGAGGCTGCTCACAAGGTATGTGGTACGATCTCACATAATCATGTCAAACTGTTGTGTATAAAATGTTAACAATAATGTTGTAGTATTTATGGTAGTATCATCAGGTTACTATGCAGGATTATTCCTTTGGACAACTCTAACTGAACGAGAGCAGCCAACAATTGATCAGTTGTTCCATCTGCTGTCAATGACCTGCGCAACTGGAGTACGGATTCCTGTGCTGAAACATGCTCTGGCGCCCATTTGTATACCGTCCTTCCGTCCGTCCCACATCTTGTGAACGCGATATCTCGAGAACAATTCGACCAATCGACTTCAAACTTGAGAAGGTGCTTCACATCAGTTAGACGGTCATTGGTATTGATTTTCACTGAGGTACGTAATCCAAGATGGCTGCCATTGACCATATTGGATTCTGTCCTTCCCACATCTTGTGAACGCGATATCTCGAGAACAGTTTGACCAATCGACTTCAAACTTGAGAATGTGCTTCGCATCAGTTAGACGGCCATTGGTATTTATTTTCACTGAGATACGTAATCCAAGATGGCTGCCATGGATCATATTGGATTCACTCCGTTCCACAACTTGTGAACGCGATATCTCAAAAACAAATCAACCAATCGACTTCAAACTTGGGAAGGTTTTTCACATCAGTTAGACGGCCATTGGTATTGGTTTTTACTGAGGTATGTAATCCAAGATGGTTGCCATTGACCATATTGGATTCTGTCCATCCCACATCTTGTGAACGCGATATCTCGAGAACAGTTCGACCAATCGATTTCAAACTTGAAAATGTGCTCCACATCAATTAGACGGCCATTGGTATTGATTTTCACTGAGGTACATAATCCAAGATGGCTGCCATCTGCCATATTGGATTCCATCCGTCTCGGATCTTGTGAACGTGATATCTCGAGAACAATTTGACCAATTGACTTCAAACTCGAGACGGTGCTTCACATCAGTTGGACAGTCATTGGTTTTGATTTTCATTGAGGTAGTATGTAATCCAAGATGGCTGCCATTGACCATCTTGGATTTCACTCACCCATATTGTACCCATCTGTGTTGTGAACGCGATATCTTGATCTATTCCACCCATCAATTTATAAACCTCACCATCCACAAATCCATATACAACTACAGACTTACATTCCAGTGTTACACTACCCATTACTGCTTCCCAAACCTCCTCAAATTGTCTCAACAATTCCAAATGAACGTCTCTTTCCACATACACATATCCACTTTCCAAGTTATATTTAAGGAGATATTGGAAGCGTATATGCTGTATGCTCTCAAACAGGCTGCTTGGCGGAGGACCTGCTAGCTACTCAGCTTGTTCTTAATAAATTTATTTCTGTTCGTTGCAAATTTCTGAAACTTCGGAATGTTTTTTTAACTAGGCATCCTCTTATAATATCTGAAATCAGGCACTGGGAATACATACTTTTTCTATGTTTGGCAATTTATCCATATTTCCTGAATGTTAATCTTATAGAAGCTGTACCTCAGTTACAGGTGGGAACAGCCCGCTGTATAGTACGCGACACAGAGCTTTCAAAGGCACTTTTAAGTTTTATAAGAGATCAGCACATTTTATAGATCTTCTCTCATACTTGTTTATCCATACTATTCAACTAACCTTGCAATGTTGAATGACAGCAGTAAGCGTAATGTCACCGCTTCAGGTTACATGTAGCTGGCTGCTTCAAGTGAATATTAACAACTGAGATGGCACATGTCACTATGTTAGTTATGCATTAGTTATGCTATGATGTTACGCTGTTACATGTGTTAAAGCTAACAAACAGCATTATTACTTCAGTTGATGGTTGTCTGAGATCACTGAAACTGTAATGTAATAATAGACGGTCCCGTAGTTTTCTCGAGTAGCACCAGTACTTTGAATACTAGTTCCACAGTGTCTCATGTTTGTAAAGTTTCTGATAGCTGTTGATCGCAGTTGATTTTGTAATGTGAGAGTGATCATGGTATTGCGAGACTGATTCACTCTTGTCGGTATTGCTCTCCAATACATTTTCATTTTCCAGGAGAGCGATCAGTAACTCTCCTAGAAGGAAGTTAGTAACTCTCCTGGGAGGAAAGTTGGGTGTGTGATGCAGGGGGGAGTGATCACTGTCTTTAGGGAGCTTCTTAAAATTGGGGCATACTAGGAAATGGCATAAGGCATTCCAAACAGAGTAGCATGGTGCGCCGTGTTGGAACTCCTAGGAACTCCTTGCCATACAGTTTGGAACTCGGCAGACAAAGGATGGCTTATGCCATAACATGCAGCAGCATGGGGGGAATGGCCTAACTGGAACTCTAATCCATCCAGATCAGAACACCAAACTGGGCATGGTGTATCCCATTTGAATAACCGGCATATGCCATCCCTACCAGGGAACTTAGTTCCTAATTTCAAGAAGCTCCCTTACGCAGGAGCTCTGTGAGGAGAATTAATCAGGTGACATGATTTGACTGTTATTGGTTCTCTCCCATTCAGCTGGCAGCCACATGTATGAAGGGAGAGGATGTGGCCTCTCTATACATATCCCAGGCTCAGAAACTGGAAGCTGACGGCAAATTTAAAGAGGCTGAAAGGTAGGATAAACTAGCCAAGTAAAGTTTGTTTCTATGAAATACCGCCAGAACTATTATCTTTTATCATATATAATTACCTACTGTTCAGAGTAATTCTTGGTCGCATTTTTATCGAACCCATGGCTTTAGCTGCAGGAAGCTCGATATAAGAATCCAAATGAAGTCTGTGTCCATGTCCTTGTCCCTATATTCTCGTCTCTGTCCAGATAAACATGTGAAAAGTTTTGGACTTCATATATATCTCCTAAACTAGCCCTGTCCGACCCCCAAATCCTCAGATCATATATTACACTTATTCAACTGATTCACCACCCCAGGCATGTCAGGGGCATGTCCCCACTCCCAGGCACCAAGCCCCACCCCGTCTCCTAACATACCTAACTAAGCCTCGTCCGATCCCATACCCTCATATATTTCTGGAGCTGTTTGTATTTTTTCAAACTTTGACCGTTCCCAAAAACAGTAAACCCTCAGTAAATGTCAAATTTATACCAGTCTTACAACAATTTAGCATCAAAAAAGCTTGGAGTGTGGGGATCATTTGGAAGAACCTTTAATGTCCATCTATTAACCAGAAACCTGTTATAACTGACCACATATTGTCACACTGAACAATCCAGGTCCAAAACATGGCCAGTTCAGATCAATTCCACTCGAGATACGTGTAAAGGGGATGTAACTCTTGTCTGTATGTCTGTCAATCTCGCAGGTTATACGTGACTGTAGAAGAGCCTGATCTGGCGATCACCATGTACAAGAAGCAGCGTCTGTATGGAGACATGATCCGTCTGGTAAAGATCTACCACCGTGATCTTCTACAGGACACCCACCTCCACCTGGCCAAGGAGCTGGAGACCGAGGGCAATCTCAGACAGGCTGAACACCACTTCATGGAGTCCCAGGACTGGAAGGCTGCGGTGAATATGTACCGAGCGCATGACATGTGGGACGAGGCGTACAGGGTGAGTCAGATTACCCTGTCTTACCCGCATCCCTAATTATTTGGTGCACACTACAGTGAAGCAGATTTGTCTGATATAAGAGAATATGATTTTGGAGGTGACTGGACTCAAAGAAATGGAAAACTAAGCAATAGGGCTTGGAATGTTGTATGCAGTTTTCAGTATGTATAGAATCAAGACCTGTAATGTATTCAAGAAAATGGCTACCTAATTTCAGGTTTGGATAATTTGAATGCCGCCAGTTGAGCCCAATGCTCACAGCGAACATTTTGTTGTGTAAGAAAAAAAACATTGTTTTGTGTTTATGTCTGTTTTTGTTCCTGTTCTCCGCACACAGCAAATTTTTCATCTCAAAACAAACTGCCAGCGCGATAGTTAGGCGTAGCCTTGGGTTCAATCCTTTGTCACATGGGCATGGCTCACCAGTTGATTGGTTAATAGTTGGAAGATGTTCCGAGAATTATTTACAGACACCGCACACAGACGACAAAAACTTGTTCCAGGGCAAAACATGTTCGCAAAGTTTGATTTCACAAACATTTTTTCCGAATACATGTTTTCTGTTTTTGGGTCTCTCACACAACAGACAAAAACAGCTCGGAACACTGTGTTTGTTCTAATACAACAAAATATTTGCTGCGTTGGGCTTTACCAGGTGTTCAAAAGAATATAGGAGGATGCTGGGTACTTGTTCCTGGGTCTTGATGGCTAGCTATGTATTTAATTTGTCAAATCAATGCCATGAATGCTATGTGGTAATGTCTGGGTGTTGTATGAATTATTATTTCACCTGACATTTCTTAGCAAAAAAATTACCCTGTTTCGAGGGGTGTTTCCTTAAAAAAAATCAAAAAAAAATCCGAGCCTGCATTTGAGGCTTAATGTGATGGTGTATGTTGTTTCTTCGTTGATGTCGACTCTCTCCATCATTCTATCCTTATCAGGTGGCCAAGAGTCAGGGAGGAGCAACAGCAGCTAAACAAGTCGCATACCTGTGGGCAAAGAGTTTGGGTGGAGACTCAGCAGTAAAACTTCTCAACAAGTTTGGCTTACTCGAGGCTGCTATAGATTACGCTGCTGAAAACTGGTAATTTTGTGAATGCGTAGAAAAAAAGTTCTCAGTTTTATATACTGTAAATTCATTTCCGAATGGACAGATCTCTTCCTTCTTGTCTCCTTGTTAATTCAATAATTACACGCACAAAGAAACTAGATGCAGCTTCTAAATATACAGTATACTGTCGCTAGTTCTCGTGGATCATTTCTGGCTTCATTCAATTTTCCACTGGATTGCTTTCAAAGAGCAAACTGTTTATTTCATATTTTCTTTTCGTATTCCAATGTATTTATCAGTATTACGTAAAGACTCCGCAATGACAGCAATAGAGTGGTTGCCTCCCCTGTGTATCTGTACACCAGCATTCGTTTCGCTGATGATACAGACTGAATTCAAATTCATATTTTACTTGATAATTCCAGCAGTCTTAATTGTTATCACAGTTCAGGTCACATTTCGTTGGGCCATGATTTTTCATTCTCAGGCCTGGGTGTTTATTCGGATCCGATACATTCCGCAATGCGGAGAATGAGTCTCAGGCCTTCAAGTGTCTCTTTTTCATATATTTCCTATATTTTTGAGTCATTCCTATATTTTCCTATATTTTACTCAAGACCTCCAATATTTCCTATATTTTGACTTTTTCTCATGAAAACTTTCATCAATGCTCTGTAATGAGTCAAACTGACCTGAGGAAATACATTTCAGAATTTTTCAGAAAACATTTCAATCTCTCTATACTGAATCAAACAACAGAACAGGTCACCTGAAAGACCACCACTATGACCACATTCAGTGAAAGTAATTTGATTAAACACCAGAAAACATCCAAATTTGGAACATACAATGTAGTACAGACCTGTCTTACACTCCTTTATTCCTATATTTTCCTGTATTTTATTCAGAAAATTCCTATATTTCTTTTATATTTTTGCAAATTTCCTCCTATATTTTCTCCTATATTTTCACTGTGAGCCACTTGCAGGCCTGGAGTCTAGATCCAGAGAGAATTTTGAACCAACGATGCTGGTTGTAACCTGTCTACTGTGAACGTACAGGGGAGACAACCAGTCCGTGAAATTCACGCCGGCTTACATGATGGACTAACCTGTATTTCAGTGCGTTTGACTTTGCCTTCGACCTGGCCCACACGGCTATGAAGAACAAGATGCCGGAGATTCATCTCAAACATGCCATGTTCCTCGAGGATGAAGGGAAATTCCCCGAAGCTGAGGCCGAGTTTATCCGAGCCAGTAAACCCAAGGAGGCTGTTCTCATGTAAGTCTGCCTCTCGTACAGTCAGGGGAATAACTTACAGATGTTATAAAAATTATAATCCCTTCACTGTTCCCATAATATTGATATTTTAAGTCACAGAGTGTATTGACCTGTGTTAATTCATTTAACACTATGTTTAACACCATTTATGCCTTCAAGTGCTTGTGGTACATTCTGCATACTTAAAACTCTGGGCTGTTCCACAAAAAAGTACATGGGAGGAGGGGGGGGGGGAGACTTTTCAGTGCTATGGTATATGCATGGTTAGTGGTATACAGTCATTTAACATAGTGAGATGAAATAAATGGTGTATGGGTGGTTAGGTTCAGAAAAAGTAGTCCATGTACCTTTTTCTGGAACTGCCTTTATATGAACATGATATTATAACTTAAATACAGGTATTATGTATCCACTTATATCCTTGCATCCTAGACTCTGGACCAGTGTGCATGATAGACTAACTTACCAAAAGGCTGTCTTTATGTTCAAGATCATTCATAACCTATGCCCACCTTATCTCAACTGTCTTTTTCAATATGTAAATGGTGTAACAAACCAAAACCTCAGATCAGCCGAAAACAACAAACTGTACCTTCCTCGACCAAGAACAAATTATCAAGACAGAGCTTAAGTTATTCAGGAGCCAACTTGACAAACATCTCAAGGATGCCCCATCCCTCAATGCTTTCAAGTCAAGACTTATGAACACAATCAGGGGCCAAAATACAGATGTTTAATGTGATTACTGGAATGTCCCTGCCATATCATTTATTCATTGTTAAATCTATTCATACACCTGTATATATTCTATTCTGTTATGTATTTTATATTATATTTCATGTGATTTGTTCATTATTATCTCTGGAGGGCCTCCGGGAAGAACAGTTTTTGTAACTGACAGAGTTATCCTTGATAAATAAAGTTATAGATAGACTTTCCAAGTTTCCTGGAAAGCCAAGACATTGAGGTTGATTAAGGAGGTATCACTTAAGGATAGCTATCCCCTTAGAGGCAGTTTTTGCACCCCCATGACAATTTGTCGTCTGTATCAATAAATATACAAGATAACCATAATAAACTATATATTTTATGAAAGCATACATCATATGGATTCCAACTATATGATTTGTATGACTGACGCTGCTACTGTGTAGAAAATATTCCAATTTTAAAAAATTAAAATGAAAACAATAGCGTCCATTTTTCAATTGAAATTTCATGAAAACTGTTGGTCTTGTTTCAACTTTGATGGTATACCTTGGTAGGAGACAATTCGAACTAGTAAACTTTATCTCATTTTTTACCCCTCGGCCAAAATTGTCGTCGTCATGTACGTCTGTCCGTCTGTCCGTCACACCTTTCTCGTTACCAAGATATCTTCAGAACGACTTAACCTAGGCACACCAAACTTGCAGTGCACATCCGTATGCTTGTGACCCAGAACCCTATTGAATCTGGACCTGATTGGTTAGAAACTTTGGCGGCCATCTTTAATTTATGCGAAACCATCACAGCTTTCTTGTTACCAAGATATCTTTAGAACGACTTACCCTAGGCACCCCAAACTTGCACTGCACATCCATATGCTCATGACCCAGAACCCTATTGAATCTGGACCTGATTGGTTGGAAACTTTGGCGGCCACATTTAATTTATGCGAAATCATTAATCTTGTGTATCTTAGGTACCATTTCTCTGTTCAGTGTGAAACTTGGTATAGATCATCGATGCATCAAGAAAGTTCAAAGGAATGACCAAACCAGTTTCCCTGATTCGGTGAAAACCTTGGTGGCCATCTTTAATTTATGCAAAATCTTCAATGATATATATCTCTGATACCATTCAAGTGTTCTATATGAAACTTGGTATACAGCATCGATGTATCAAGAGATCTGCAATGTATAGCCACATCAGTTCCTCTGAGTGGCAGGAAGGATGGGCGGCCATCTTTAATTTATGCAAAATCATTAATGATCTCTATCTCTGATACTGTTCGAGTGCTCGATGTAAAATTTGGTATATATCATCGAAGCATCAATAGACTTACGATAAATGACAGTTCTGGCGTTTCTGATTGGGCGGAACCTTGGCGGCCATCTTTAATTTATGCAAAATCTTCAATGATATATCTTTGATACCATTTCAGTGTTCTATATGAAACTTGGTATCCAGCATCGATGTATCAAGAGACTTGCAATGAATAACCACATCGGTTCCTCTGAGTGGCGGGAAGGATGGGCGGCCATCTTTAATTTATGCGAAATCATTAATGATCTATATCTCTGATACGGTTCAAGTGCTCAATGTAAAATTTGGTATACATCATCGATGTATCAATAGACAGTTCTGGTTTTTCTGCTTGGGCGGAAACCTTGGTGGCCATCTTTAATTTATGCAAAATCTTTAATGATGTTTATCTTTGATACCATTTCAGTGTTCTATATGAAACTTGGTATACAGAATCTATGTATCAAGAGACTTGCAATGAATAACCACATCAGTTTCTCTGAGTGGTGGGAAGGATGGGCGGCCATCTTTAATTTATGCGAAATCATTAGGGATCTCTATCTCAGATAATTTTCAAATGTTCGATGTAAAATTTGGTATACATCGTCGATGCATCAGCAGACTTATGTAATAAATACCGGTTTCTCTGATTGGACGGAAACGTTTGAGGCCATTTCTAATGGCAAAATTTTTCAGAATCTGTAAATTTGTTACTTGACTGCTTGGTGTTCCTGAAGTCTTGTTTTAAATTGAATACATTATGAATGGCTGGCGCCCAGAGCCGGGGGGTTTTCAGATGCGCAGCTTCGTATTTAAATTTTTGCCTGGTTTTGTTTTTATAACTATTTTACTAAAATGAATTGAAAAAAATGTACTTTTTTACGGTCGCTTGTCTTAAAAGCTGGATAATTAAAAAACGAAGCCGAACTTACAAAAAGTGAGATAACGTTTTCTAGATCACCTTATAAGTAACAAGCATGCCAAATTTCAAAAGCGTAGCATGGATACTTTTCGAGAAATAAACGTTTGAATTTCGGATTTTGTACAAAAATGAAAGGCTAGAAATCGGGCAAAATGTGTCCAGCTATACATCTGATGAATTAATCCCTATTTTTTGCTTGAATTCTATTGTCAAATACATTTTTAATCTGTCTAATGGGACCTACTCGAATTCCTGTTTATTCTGGATAACTATTACACTAAGTTTTTTTCATCAAGTCGATTTAAAGTCCAATTTAAACTTAAAAAACCGGCTAAACTTGTTCACACCTGTGTAGATTACTTCACGGCGGGTGTCTGAGTGAAGTGTCACTGTTATAATTAGAAACAAAAATAAGGATGTTTGCATGGTTTTGATCAGAAGGGGGTACATCAATGTAAATAAGTAGGACTAATAGATAATTAGCTTACCGTAATATTGCGGAAATGAGTTTTGGAAAGGGAAATTTAACAGACAAAAATAATAGTAGCCAAGCCCAAGCTATTAAAGGCAATCTGTTTAATTGTTCCAGGGCCTCGGAAACTAAATTTTTAATCCTAATATTGAAGCACTTCTATTTATAATTTTTATTTCATTTTTTCACCAAATGTTAGAGGAAATAGTGAATATTTGAATGGAGAAATAAAAAAAAAAATGTCCAATTTTGACCCTCTAAGGGGATAGCTATCCTTAAGGCCACACTCGTTTTTGAAGATCACACACGTTTTTTGTTTACTGTGCAAATTGACATAAAAAACATTATGAAGTTATCGGGTACTCTGCTGATGGGATGTTGACATAACATTTGTGACCCGATCCAATCTTCTGAAGATAACCTTGCCATGTTTGCTTTAGAAGATGATGTTATCTTCCCTCTGCTCAATATTTTGTGGCATTTCCTTCCATGAACATTTTGTGGTCAAATGGGCACCAAAACTTTTAACTTCTCAAACTTATTGGTACATGTAGTTGACATATAACTTGGCTAGGGTATAAGTTTTATAACTTTAAGTTGGTCCCCGGACTCTCCTATGGGCTACAATTAAAAGGATTACAGTGATATAATGGGGAGGTTATGTTTGTCATTACTCCTGTGACAAACAGTTACAACCTGCTGGCTAATTGCATGGGAAAATATGTTCGGTTCCAGTGTTCCACTATTCTCACGGTCTTGGTATATGCATTTACTATGGAAGGAAAAGCGGCCCAAAGATTACAGTTGGTTTTGATGGGATAACGTTTCTTCCAGGGGTCTGTATTTCCAGGTTTAGAAGCAGAACATTTCTTACCGGCTGCATGTTTGAGTTGATTACAGAATAACAATTGATATCCCATTCTGTCTGTTATTGTAGGTTCGTCCATAACCAGGACTGGGACTCGGCTCAGCGTGTAGCGGAGGAACACGACCCGGATTCAGTGGCCGATGTGTTGGTGGGACAAGCCAGGTTCGCATTCGAGGAGAAGGAATATGCCAAAGCAGAGTCCTTCTTACTACGAGCACAGCGTCCTGAACTAGCCGTCAAGTACTACAGGGTTAGTAATACAGTACATTACTGTATAATCATACGGGCATGTACGAGACTCCGTCCTAGCAAAGGTATATCGGGTCAGGCCATACATATCTCTCTGGAATCCAAGGTGATCTCTTCGTGATAAGTCTGGTCTAATGTTATATATGGTCGGATCTTTAGAATAAGGCCATGATCGTATATGTGAGGCTGTTTAGTCACAGCCTTGCCTAATGCAAGACGGAGCCATCATAGTGCAGCTGAGGTGTATTGGACTTGCGCCTACCATATTTCATGTATTTACAGGATTTTGAGATTAAGCATAATTTTGATATTGAGATTCAATAGAATTTTATTCTGGGACAGAAAAAATATGCTTAACTAGTACATGTGTTTTGTTTTAACAGGATGCAGCCATGTGGCAGGATGCGTTAAGAGTCTGTAAGGAGTACGTTCCACACAAACTGCCCCAGTTACAAGACGAATATGACCGTGAGATGACCGACAAATCCACCAGGTATGACCGACTCGGCTCACTCAAGTTTATAAATCATACAGGCCACTCTTGACCCATTCCATCCTGAAGGAATCAGTCATTCAGTTATTCTTTTCAGTATTTCATTACTCCTCAGCCCTACGGGCTAAGGAGTATTGTTGTGGCCCTGGGGATGTGTCTGTCCGAGCCGTATGTATCGCGATAACTATTGCAAGGAAGTTCATGAAATTTACAGGTTATGATCCTTTTATTTTTTACTTGTGCCTTTGAGACTTTCAGGTCAAACCGGTCATTAGTTATTTTTTTACAATTTTTTTTATTTTTCTACCATTTTCCTGGCTTCTAAAAAGGTATCTCCAAGTATGCATACATTAGCCCTACTTTTATACTGATTTACATACTCTTACTGACATGTAGCCTATCAAGAGCTCCATAGTAAAGTTGTATGTCTGCCATTGGTTCATTCAGTGTAGGGCAGGACTGGCCATTCGTTTGGTCTAAAGTATAGAATCATTTGCATATTCAGTAGTATGGTATTGCAAGTGACTCATTCATATAGGATGTATGAACACAACTTAGATCTAAGGTAGGTCCAGCATGAACTATATACCCTTCGAAGCTTCTTAATTATTACAGTGACAGTCAACATCCACATTAAAACCAGCTACATGGTATCAAGTCCTGATATCTGATTTTTGTGCATTTGGCTAGAAAGTGCTTTGTCCGAACCACGAAACATCCGCCGAGAACACCGTGTCAGATATACAGTAAATTACCCGGGATAAAAGACTTGCGGCCACCGATACGAGATTGCCATAATGGCCGTATCCCTACGCTGTTTAGTCTGACATTAAAACTGTAAAAATCAACTTATTTCGTCTAAAATTTCACAGAATGAATTTGAACGATAATAAATGCCTCTTTTATCGGAAAAGGGCAAGTTGTACTTTGTCTTGTCACAGAATTGTAGGAACTTGTGAGATCTGTCAAAACCGAAAGTAGTCTCCACGTGTTCGTTCGTGGTTGCTGTCAGTACATCAATGGTGGGCTTGAATTTTCAGTTGTAAAATGAACTGTGGTCTGGCAGTTTACAAGCGGTGTCTCGCATAACAAGTCCTCTAAAACATACTTCAGGAAAGATAGCGATAGGTCATTCAAATATGAAACTTTGTTCTCAAAATCCGCCGCATGCTCCAAAATCCGCCGCATGCTTCGAAATGTGGCCGCATGTATTAGTAAAAATCCAGCCATGGTAGCAACAACAACAGCAGTACTTTTGTTCATTCTGTTAGAACTTCAAACATCTACTTACAGCTTTAAGCAACCTGTTATGTATTCTAATACTATTTGGAGCTGACATCCCTTATTGTTATCTTTTACTGAAGGGTAATGAGTAATTTTGTTGAGATTTTGCAACAGAAAACGTCACATCACGCATGGTATGACAGGGGAGGTAATTAGGGGTTTTTTCTTTTCAAACTGCCCGGAGTTATCGCCCTGTTTGTAAGATATTGTTCAGATTTCAATGAAAACTAGATATTTTGTTCAAGAAATAAACTGAACCAAGTTCATTATAAATACTTTCATCAGATAAAAAAGTTATTTCTTTTATTACATGATCATCTGTTATTTAACTCTTTGCTACTTGCTGATAGTCTCGTTTGTCAGCCTTGTATGTTCGGATAAATGCATGCGAGAGGATTTTGTTATAGACAGTCTTTTTTTGAAGCAATATATTTGCATGTAGCTTGATTGAAACCCCGCTAAATATATATATTTTCAGAAAGCCCATACTTTAATTAATCTGTCCTTCAAAATATCTGCCCATTTGTGTCTAAAATAAAACCAGACCAGGCGAGAAAATGAAATAAACAAAAAAAAAATCTCTGATTTCGACAACATTACCGTGAGTGTATGTCCCAGCCAAATGATAGTTTCCATAAAAAATCTCTTCACGATTCGCCCAATTCAACCGGACGATCGTGCTAAAATACCAGTGCATCGTCCGTGTGGGTTTTAATCCGACATATAAATCCGAGAAACCCTTTATTTCCATTGTAAATCCAACAGTCGGCTCGCTAAAGTTTCAACGAAGCCATTTTCTCTGGCGAGAAATTCAACCGGCACACGCAGACAAAGCGGCCGGCCAATCGCTGCCATTGTCTCACACGTCTCAACTAATCGGGCTTCGCGATACTAACAGAGCCCGATCGAGCCCGATCGAGGTCAATTTGGTCACGCTATCAAAGAATGATCACATCTCTATCCAATCAAATCCTTCGTTATTCAATCCTATCCAATCAAATCACTCGTCACAGGTCGAAAGACCCGGAAATGACCTTTAAAATGAAACCAATATCTCTAACATTCTACCGCGGGAAATGGGATTTCGATAGCGTTCAAAATGGTCAAAAAACGGCAAATTCTTCGCCGATTTTCTCAATTTTCACCACAAGGAACTTGTTATACGTTTATTGCATGATTTACAATAAAATTTGAACGTATATTGTCGACTATTTCCTTGTCCAACGATGTGGACTACCGACGACCTCTCACTTGACGAACATTTTACTGTGCGGCGATTTTTTTGCGTGGTGGTGAATTGCAGCCGGTTTCGGCCGTTATGGGTATATATGATGCCGGCCGGTTTTGGCCGGTATAAGTACGAAAGGGTTAAAAGTTATTTCTTTTATTACATGATCATCTGTTACTTATACCCGAGGTATAACTATATTGATATAAATTCTCCATACATTTTTTTCCAATTATTTTTTTTACCATTGCTGGCTAGATCAATCTAGTGTTGTGGGGTCTTCAAATGTTGAAAATATAATTAACTGCTGTGATATTCAACTCTTTTCCATTCACAAGAGTATCAAATGATTATCTACTTATACACATGTAGATTATCCATACCCATGTAATTACATACAGATACTGTGGGGAATTTCACTTCTCTGAGATGAACTGGCTCCGATTGTTTATCCATCCATCCGTGTGTCAGTGTATCCATCCATTCATTTGTCTGAGTTGTGGCTTGGGTTTGCATTTCGCATGCCATAACTCTCTGCTATGCATCCAAACTTCTACACCCATAAAAAACATCTTGGTCTAGACTGTTAAGGGGCTGAGGAGTTGTAGCACCTCTGGTGCCTCATGTTAAGACATCTTATCTTTGAGTCTTGAATAAATTTTGCAAAAACAGGCTAAAAAGTGTTCTGGACTTCTCCAGAGAAATGGGATATTGACCCAGTGACTATATAGTCAAGTTCTATAGTTGTTTTATTCATGAAAAATTATTTTCTGATATTTTTAGTGAGTGGGAATCAATGCCTGCCAAGATTGCTTGATAATGTAGATTAAATTGTCTATGAAAATGCCATCAGAAATAGAGAAGTATAATGTAGTTATTCATACAAAATATACTTCAAGGCATTGCAGCTTCTAAATGGTGACTCAAAGGGTTGATTTGGCCTCTCAAATGCATCAAATGGTGTAAGATGAAGCCTAGAAGTTCATCATTTCTGAAACCAACAATATTTAGAAATTCCTCTCCGAGTCTGTGTAGCCCAAGCGAACTTTGTTGTTATATACTGTTACCTGTCCTGCAACTCAATGACTTTTGTTGAAAAAATATTCAAAACTAGAGCCCAAGGGGCTTCAATATACGCCCGTATATCTGAAATTACATTGGTTCAAATTTCAAGGTTGTTTAATAGCCTTGATTCCAATTGATCTAGCAATCCAGAGAAAGGTCTACAATTTTTTGCTTATGAGAATGTAACATATATCACATCTTATATTGAATGATAAACTAAAATGAGCTTAACTCTTGGTAACTAGCTGACCTTGAAGCAAGAGCTGAGAGCTCACATATCCCACACTGATATCGACAATAGTCAAACACAAGAAAATAATAGTTTTCCTGCAAATGGATTCCTTTCAGACGAGAGAATTTTTCATGAAGGAAGAAGAAAGTGATGAAGTAAACCTTTGTTCTTGAGTTAATAAACAGGTGTGAAGTTCATAAAGGATTCCTCTCCCCGTTAAATTAGTAAATGTATGGTTTTTATTTCACAACAGTTTAACTAAATGAAGCGTTTCAAACATGAGAGACAACTTCACAGGGCAATACCATATAAATGCAGGGGAAAGAACTTCGAATATTCCAACAATATTCCAACACATTTAGTCAGCTAAGCTGGATTCAGTTTTGGGGGACTGCAACCTAGACCTTTGACAAATTGATGTCATATGTATGGCTCCACTTTGCCATGCGAGTAAGGTATACTCAAAGTTTGGTACCAATCCATACCTTAAAACTAGAGCTATATCGCATGGACAACATGAATTGCAGGCAAGCACCGAAAAGGTGCGTGGACCCCTCGGCCTGTTTTTTTTTAGTCAAGTAGGATCAGGGCTGCATCTAGAGCCAACTTAGTTTCGGAAAACATATGGGCGCCCAAAACTCAAATGAAACAAAAAACGAAAGTGTTGTTGTTGTTCAATTTGAAAGGATTTCTGAAGGAAATACTAGAAAAAGCCTCTGGGATCCTCAGTATCGATCCGATTGCATAGCTGGGTATTGAATTTCATGTAAATAAACCTCTGTTTTGTGAGTGATCACAGGCTATTTGCGCCGAAATTCACTTTCAAAAATTGGACCCTCAATAATGAATTACGAGAAGGAACTGGGAGTTTGGGATCGGAACCTGAAAAAAATCTCTGGACACCATATAAAAGAGACATAGGTTTCATGCGAGTGGTGTGCTGGGATTACAGCATGCAAGAAAGTGTAGCTTTATCAGTGGCAATTTATGCATTGCACAAGTGTGATTACAAGTAAACACACTGATTGACACAGGCCCACCCTTATCATTTTTTTGGGGGGGGGGGGCATAAACTTCAGGTATACAAACTGGTTCAAAATTGCCCAGAGTCAGGCTAAAAATGGGCTCTCCTAATCACTCGTTTTAAATAATTTCCAAGGTACAGTACATGTTTGGTGACAAAAATTGATAAAAATGTTGTACCAGTTAAATGTGTGGACACAAATATGGTTCATGCAAAAGTTTTAGGATAAAACATATGATGTAGAATAGAATGATTTAATAGCAAAATTAAAGAAAAATGTTGTCCTTCATTCAATGAGAATCTTTCTTGTATCAGGGAACCTTCAAAATTCACAATGAAACATGCAACCAAGGGTTCCCGATGGGCATAGATAATAGTGCAAAAGCTAAGCCATCAATAAATAATAAAAAAATAAAAAAAATAAAAAATCATGAAATAATTATAACCATCTGAAAATCTAATCATTTCATCAGTCAACATTCAGGAAGCTCTCACCAAAGTTTGGTCAGGCCCGACTTCATAAATCTGCAGATATTCAGCGGACAAGAACATGTTGATGGGCATAGATAGCAGTGCAAAAGCTGAGCCATCAATAAATAATGAAAAAAAATAATTAAAAATCATGAAATCATCATAGCCACCTGAAAATCTAATCATTTAATCAGTCAACATTCAGGAAGCTCTCACCAAAGTTTGGTCGGTCCCGACTTCATAGATCTGCAGATATTCAGCGGACAAGAACATGTTGACGGACGGACGTACGTACATGGCAACGACAAGACCCCACAGTCCTATGGGCTGAGGGGTAACAAATGTTAATGGATGAATGGACAGAACGCAACATCGCATTACACGACCTCGTCTTCAACAGGCATAAGAAAATGTGACTTTTAATGATAATGATTTCTTGATTTTGGGGGCACAGTGACCTTGATCTTTGACCTTGACCTCAATTTTGGTACACAACACATCGTCTTCTCTCAATCTATCAATGCACACAAAAAAATCATGAGTTTTAATAATTTACTGATTTTGGGGTCACAGTGACCTTGACCTTGGCCTAAATTTTGGTACATGACAAACCGTCTCCCCTCAATTTCTCAATGGACACAAAAAAATCATGATTTTTAACGATTTTGGGGTCACAGTGACCTTGACCTTTGACCTTGACCTACATTTTGGTATGTGACACATTGTGTCCCTCTAATGTATCTACTGACACAAAAAACGTTATTTCTAAAAAAATCCTAATTTTGGGGTCAGTGACCTTTGACCTTGACCTAATTTTTGGTATGCATCACTTCATTTCCGCCTATTAAATCCACTCACAAAAAATTAGAAATTTTTAATGATTTCCTGATTTTTCGATCACACTGACCTTTGATCTCTGACCTTCACCTACATTTAATATGCAACACATCGTCCCTCCCCTATGGCATCCACTCACCAAAAATTAGAACTGTAGATAGAAAACTGTCAACGATCAATGATTTCCTGATTTTTGGCAACAGTGACCTTTGATCTCTGACCTCGACCTCAATTTTGGTACGCGACACATCGTCTCCACCTGGCGTATCCACTCACAAAAACTTGCAACTGCGGATAGAAAACATTCACAGATATAGACTGGACACGAACACTTCAGTGATTTCCTGTTTTTTAGGCCCGTGACCTTTGACCTGTGACCTCAACCTTCATTTTGGTACGCGACACATCGTCTCCCCGTAGGGTATCCACTCACCAAAAATTGGAACTGTAAATAGAAAACCATTCCAGATATAGACCGGACACAGGGGACGGACGGACGGACGGACGGACAGACGGACGGAAACCGCCATCACATAATACGTCCGCCTTTTGGGCGGGCGTATAAAAATTAATAAATAATAATACATGAACCTCTGCTCAGATGTCAATTTTTTTTTATAGATTTGATGAATTAGGCACAGTTGTATCTTGATTTGATCATGTTTGTATTTGTCATGATTACAGGGGTGCCGATGCCTTAATACAACAGGCCAGGGAGTGGGAGTCTTCAGCAGAATATGCCCGGGCTGTCGAGTGTTTCCTCAAGGTCACACCCAAACAAACGTCGGATGAGAAAATAATGGAAAAATGCTGGGCAAAAGTAGGATCATCTGTGTATCTGTATGATGAAAACATTTTTGACTTTATCTGGAAACTCATTAAAGCTCCTGGAATTCAATTGCTAACCTGGAAAGTCCTGGAAAATGCTTAAAACTAAAGTTAACTCCTGGAACACCCTGGAAGAAGTACTCTTTAGCCTTCTGGGAGAACCAGCGATCTGATGCCTCACGTTACTTCGCCAAAATTTGTTCATGAACTTTGTTAATTTGCTCATCTTTATTGTGAGTTGTTGTACTAAAGACTCATCCTGAAAAACTCTGATTTTTTTCCTGTTGTAAGTGTGTGAATCCTGTGTTTCCCAATCAGATTTGTGATGTAATTTAATTGTTCGATATTTCTTCAGATGGAGATTCATGTTGTTCATCACTATATAGCTATTCTCTCTCTCTCGCTCTCTCTCTCTCCCAATCAACTGATAGTGTAGAGCATCTGGTTAATATATTGGTATGTGTATTTAGCTATACTGTTGGGTTACATTTTTTGTCCCCTGATGCCCGAAGGGCTAAAGGGGGACTATAGTATTGGGGCCCATCCGTCCATCGGTGCATCTGTGCGTTCGTCCGACTTTGTTTCCGGACAATAAGTTTTGAAACTCTGAACGGTTTCTCTTCAAATTTGGTATGTGAGTACCTCGCCTCAAGATCTCGCTTGGGATTGTTTTTCACACTGATCTGCCTATAGGTGTCGCCACCTGGGGGCCAAGTTAAAATTTCTTTTTTATGTCACAAATAAACCTGTTTCAATTCTATGCCTAATTAATCTCCGTCAGGAAGATATACAACGTAGAAAACGGAAGTTAAACTCAAAAGTTAGCTCCCCTTGCGGAGAATTGTCCGCCAGGGGAACTCCCATCCACTCCAGCAGGATTACTATAAAGGGTCTGCACAAACCATTATCGTCCTCTTTTCTCTGTTGTACCTCACGCAGTGCACATCACAGGAAGAAGTGTTTTATACAACCTGGGTTGTTGTTGTAACGACCCGCAGTATCCTTATACGAGATTGACTTGTGTTTCTTTCTTGCGTTCAAAGATTCTTTCTTTGGTTGGAATTTCTTTCATAAATCATGTCTGAGATTCCAGTTTCTAATTGTAGTACGTGTGGGAAAACCTGGTCCGGTTTGGACGCCCACACGGTTTGTTTTTCTTGCAAAGAATTATGTTACCGGCGCAGTTCATGTGCCGAGTGTGTATCATGGGACTCGCTAGCGTGGGCGAATTATGCTCAGGCTAGGCGAGCTCACCTTCTGCAGGCTTCTGACGACCCGATGATTTCGGAGGTCGACAGACGCGTGTTAGAGATTGCCCTTGTTAATGACATGGAAGCCAACGAAGATATTGTTGGCATTAGTTTAAATGTAGTTCATAGTAATCAAAACTCTCCCACCTCTGTAAATATTCCTCCTAGTGGGAAAGTTTTGAGTCTGGGTAAAACGCAGGTTTTAGACAGCCTTACATGTACAGGCCTGTCTATGGCAGCAGCCAGACCGGTTTCATTGTCTACACCAACAAAGACTTCCCGTCCTAAACCTGCCACCTCTGAGCATTCTATTGTTCTCGCGGAACAAAGGAATGCAGTGGAGGCCCATGTTATATCGACCTCTCCTTTGTCTATTGGTTTACATTCCGGTACAGGTAAACGGAATAAACGTCGCCGGGTGTCGATTTCTCCTTTACGTGTTAAAGAAAAACATACGTCTAAATCAGCTTCGCGTACTATGGTCGGTCATTCGGTCCTTCCCTTCTCGGTTCAGATTGCGGATTTGGATTCTCCGACTTTGCTAGATCGAAACTCTTCACATCGTGGGGTTCATGTTTCTTCTCGACGCTCACGTACGCATCGAAGCCGTTCACGCTCTCGCTCTCCAGTTCAGATTGCTGTGTCCCCGCCTCGATCTATTACACCACATCCCTTGTTATCACATGTCGGTGGTTCTCCATCTCCTACTCGGAAATCTCGTTCACCGCTACGTGGTTCTCGCTTTACGGGTGATGGAAATACTACAGGTCGGCCTTCCCGTTCTACGGCTCGCCGTTCACGTACTTCGACTCTACATTCTCCGGTGTCTCCAGTCCGTTTGCCACGAATTGCGATATCGCCTTCGGATCTAGACCGTCACGTTCATCACTCCCGGACTCCCTTCCTTGATCAGGTGGTCGTCCATAACGTGCCTACTTCTCGCCGGAGTCTTATTTCTCGTCCGACTTTGCCAGTCTCGTCGAGTTCAGATGACGAGTCTGATGATAATTCCACCTCTTCTTTAGAAAAGCCGGAATCTACGCATAACATGAATAATGCTGATAAAATGGAGGCGCTTTTGTCATTGTTACCGGACATGCCGCGTGCTTCCGTTGAGTTACCATCACATACGGAAGGTCAGACGGCGGCATATTCAGCTTCTACACCTTCAACATCTACATCTCGTCCTTCGTGTGCGCCATCACCGGCCTGGAAGGATCTTTTAGTAAAGTTTGAGCGACAATTAGAGGACGACAACAAGTTCCGTAAACCTTTGTTGCGGCCTCGTTTTGACATACATGATGACGTATTGCCCAACAAACCACCTAAACGAGATCGGGATTTGAGTAACATTTCTAAGGTGACCCCGTCGACACCTTTTTCGTCCCTTCCAAAGCTATGGATAGTGTTATGGAAATGCTGCAGGAAATACAACGTGCTTCATCCACCGCAGATTGGTTTCTGTTAGCGACGTCTCGTATTGCTTTGGACCCTACCTTACTTCGTGATGATGGGTCGGCCTGCTTGTCTCCGGGCCGTGTAGCTTATTTGCGTGGATTTTTGGACACGCTCATACAGACTAATCGTCGAGTCATCCATGCTGGTTCGTTTTCTTACGTTTCGCTTCTTAAGGCTCAACGAGATTCCTTACTTAAAGTACTCAAACCGGATGTTCCTTTGTTGGTTAAAAATCAACTAATTCATCAACCTTTGGCATCTAAGTTCATCTTCAACGATGCCATTGAGTCGGTTATGCCCTCAGTTCGGGAAGAACGGACATCTCGCCTTATTGCTGCAGTAGCTCGTCGTCCGGGTGTCGCCGCTGACCGTAAGTCTAGACGGGGTCGCACTTCTTCTTCTACTACCACTCAACAAGAAGCGGCCCCTCGGAGTAAATTTCGCGGAATTGACAGACCTCCACAAGGTCGTGGACGTCGTTCCTTTCGGGGTAAATCTACCAAACGAAGTGGACGTTCCAGTAAATGACTATCCCGTGCCTGTTCAAGCCGTAGATTTTCAACTTCCTGCCTTCCGCTCATTCTCTCATCAGGTCGTGGGCGGGCGTCTACAAGTCTTCCACGAGAATTGGCGGCTCATCACCAACGACGTCTGGATTATAAAAGTTTTAAAAGAGGGTTTTCTTTTCAATTTCCAGTCTTTGCCCAAACTCATCGTTTGGCCTCGTCCCTCTCGTCTGCCAGTTCCTGTAGATCATTTACAGACGCTACTATCTTCGGTCACCACGCTCATGGACAAGGGAGCAGTAAGAGAATTACCACGGACCGAAGACAGTGTGGGGTTTTACAGCCACGTCTTTCTGGTTCCAAAGAAGGACTCAGACCAGATGCGTATGGTGATCGACTTAAAGGTTTTGAACAAGCTTCACCTCATCTCTCCACCTCATTTCAAGATGCCTTCTGTGACATCGATTCGGGCCCGTGTACATCTCCAGGATTGGCTGGCCTCAATCGATCTCCAGGATGCGTATCTTCACATTCCAATTCATCCACGCCATCGCCGTTACCTACGCTTCATGATCAACGATCGACGCTTCGAATGGCAGGTTCTCCCTTTCGGGGTCAACATCGCTCCTTGGTTATTTACCCGGATCACCACTCCGGTTATGGTTTTTCTTCACTTACGAGGGATTCAGATAGAAGTCTACATCGACGACATACTTCTGTGGGCGGCGGACGAATCCCTTCTCAACGCCCAGGTCCGGTTCACGTTACTGGTGTTACGTCACCTGGGGTTCATACCTCACCCTCTCAAGTCAGAGTTAGTTCCGGCACAGGTTCGCCGTTACATCGGAGCGGTTTTCAATACACGACTACAACTGGTGTATCCTCCAGAGGATCGTTGGGACAAAATTCAACTACTGATTCGAAAGTTTTTGTCATCAACGTCACAGACTCGGCAGCAGTGGCAAAGTCTGGTGGGTTTGCTTACTTCCACACAGGGTCTTACTCATTACGGCCGCCTTCAAGTTCGACCTCTACAGTATCATCTGTACCCCTTTCTTCTGACGCCATCCCTAAATCCTGCGGTTCCGGTTTTGACGTCTCTACATCCACATCTGATTTGGTGGCAGTCCCGCCTCAACGTCATGCAGGGAGTTCCATTCCGTTTTCCGGTTCCGGTTCACCATCTTTATACCGATGCTTCGGAGACCGGTTGGGGTGCCCATCTGGACGACTTGGAAGTGTCCGGCAGATGGTCGACTTTGGATGCCAAACTTCACATCAACCTCCTGGAGATGAAGGCTGTCATTTTAGCGGTTCGACATTGGAGTGTACACCTCACGAACTCGTCTCTTCTCATCGCGACGGACAACTCCA
>JAVTVY010017053.1:0-62504 GCA_036873755.1 Hanleya hanleyi | reverse complement strand
GGGGGGGGTTGGTCTGGAAAAATTGGGTTAGATAGGAGTGTCATAAGAGGTCATAATGTGGGAAAACGGGTTACCTGGCGTGTTCTGCAGTGCCTACAACTGGAGGAAATCCATCCATTCATATATAGATCGGTACATATAGTATACAGCGTTTTTATGGTATCATTGTTGTGTATGAAAAAGGTGAGAAATAATTTAGTCCGAATATATATATATTAACAGCAACAACACCAAATGCTGCTGTAAATGACTAAAATCACCAAGAACGTGTCATTCATACAATTTGAGTGACAGTGTTTAATATGCCGTTTTTAACTGTCATCCTTTGTTTCATTTTATACAGATCAGAGCGGCAGAGTTGAGGAAGCTGCTGACCATGATGGAGAATAATTGCGAATCGCCAAATGCCGGAATATCGCGCTGCTGGTGGCCACATCATTTTATCGACCTTATATTATGAAGACTATTATTAACTTATTGAGATTGCTGTATTTCTAACTCTAAGACGCAGACTATATGTTTGTATGCAAGATGTCATTTATTAGACACACGCCCATCTATTCACCATCACATGACCAGTTTGACGTAGGCCTACTTATTTTATTTTTTTACACATTCATGATGCTTCCGCAGAACGGAACGTCAGACCGTACCAAGCAAATATGCATATTTTCCTTCGGCGAATGAGGTGTTAGAAATTGGGATTTCTGCCAATATATTTCTGAAATAATTGATAAGATTTGGGGATATTTATTCATGGAAAACAACAGTAGTCATTCCGATTCCGTCATTTCATAGCAAGACGTCTTGCAATGGGGAACGATACTGTTTTCCTATCGAAATGTCGTTATCAGGTTGGTTGTATCATCTGGACTGGTACTATATTCTGTGCACCTTGTCACATAAAAGTATTCCTTCATCCTCCCCACAGCGCATGCCCCATTTCACAGGCTCATTGGCATCCCTGCCTCCAACAGCGGAAGTTGACCTTTACTACGTTGCTATGACGTATGTTCAGTTTGAATCAGGCCGAACAACTTCAGTTTTGCACATGAGCGAACTACTTTTCATATGCTCTGTCGAGATAAACAAGGAAAATAATCTCCAGATAATTCTTTTTAACGCTAGGTCAACAGAGTTATTATGCAGACTTGAAAAGTAATCGAACTTATCGGCAAACATCTATTTTTACTATATATGATGTCATTTCCGCCGATGTGCGCGCGGCGGGAATCCTGTCCAAAAATCTGAATGTTGGTGGGGGTATTATTAGACCCCCAGCGAGGTGGTTGGTATTCCATATGCATTGCTCTTGAAATTCAGTAACGATACTGATATTATTTGAATCTATGAGTCTATCTATGATACATTGGTCAGCGTCAACGATAACCGTAGCATACTTACTATGTAAAGCCGACCACCCCCACGAACACTAACCCCAGAAGAAATATGAAAGAAATCCTAATTTCTAACACCACTTCATCTGTCAAACGAAAACTTGCACACCACCTGACCACAATCACACCGACTTCCTATACAGTGTGTTATCGATATCATTAATAGTGGACAATAAGGCCTTTTGAATATGCATTGTAAATGTGTTCTAATATCTTATCATTTAACATCACTATATATGTGCAACGCAAATCAGTAGACTTAAATTGGATTTTTCTGTCTTCTTAAATAAAGTATATTTGCCCCAGATGAATACGGTTTTTGAAGTTGGTGTCTTTTCTATCGCTTGCTTATATACTTCATTAGGAACTAAGAAATCGTTTTTTTCTGAAGAAAGAGAATTGGGTATTTAATGCAATGAAAGTATTATAGAAACACAAGAGGCAAAACCGTACATGTTTTATACAATGGTGTCAGACGGATATGGCCTGCACTCTAGCCAAACATCGCATGGTGAACATTCTTTACCTTATATGTCTCCTGAATACCCATTTTGGTCTGCATTTTCCCGAGAAAGTAGTTGAAATGGAGACACCTTTCTCATAAAGAGACACCTTGTATCTATCGATGGGTAGATGGCCCCAAGTCAGGTGCAGTGCAAAAGTACCAAAGTAAAATACTTCACTACAAATAATTGTTCAACTGGCATAGAGTACAATATTATACTCAGAAAAATTTCTGGGCACCGAGAGTAGTAGTGTCAACAGGAATAGACTCGCATTGACCTCTTTGCACTTAAACTTGAGGAGAAGGTGCTGGAGATTGGAAAGTGACCTCTGCCCGAGTTTGGTCGCCATCTTGAATTTGGTACCAATTTGGCAGCGGCTTATTCTCTTGAATTCTGATACAAGGTCACGTGACCGTAAGTGGGAGAAAAAGTAGTCTCCAGACATCAAATACGCTGCATGGTCCGATTGGGTCGTATCAGGTATCAATGTGAAGCATTTGTGAAGGCCCATCTAATGGGCTGGGTGTGAGGTTGAAATATCGTCATTCTGCGCATGCGCAGTAGACAAAGAGTATGGAAATAGACGTTTTGGGGTCTAGGTGGGCCCCTAATGGGCCGATGGAGTCGTATGAGGTATCAATGTGAAGCATATGTGAGGGGGCATCCGCCTGGACTAGTGTCTCGGCCGTTGTCAACATTCTGCGCATGCGCAAACAGAGAATTGTGGGGAAAGGGTATGGAAATAGACGTTTTGGGATCTAGGTGGCCCACTAGTGGTCGTATGGAGTCGTATGAGGTATCAATGTATCAATGTGAAGCATTCGTGAAGGAGCATCCGACGGGGTGGGTGTGGGGTTGGAATATTGTCATTCTGCGCATGCGCAGTAGACAAAGTGTATGGAAATAGACGTTTTGGGATCTACGGGAGCCCCTAATGGGCCGATGGAGTGGTATGAGGTATCAATGTGAAGCAGTCGTGAACGGACATCCGCCTGGACTAGTGTGTCGTCCGTGTTCAATATTCTGCGCATGCGCAGACAGGAAATTATGGGAAAAGGGTATGGAAATACACGTTTTGCGGTCTTGGTAGGCCATTCGTGAAGCGTTCGTGAAGGAGCTTTCAACGGGGTGGGTGAGACGTGAAACTGACGTCATTCTGCACATGCGCAGTAGACATGAAAATGGAATGGAAATAGACGTTTTGGGGTCTGGGTGGGTCCCTAGTGGTCCGATGGAGTCGAGTGAGGTATCAATGTAAAGCAGTCGTGAGGGAGCATCCACCTGGACTAGTGTGTCGTCCGTGTTCAATATTCTGAGCATGCGCAGACAGGGAATTGTGGGAAAAGGGCATTGGAAGGAACGCTTTGGGATCGACATGGGCCACTAGTGGTCTGATGGGGTCGAGTGAGGTATCGTTGTGAAGCAGTCGTGAGGGATCATCCGACGGGGTGGATGTGACGTAAAACTGGCGTCATTCTGCGCATGCGCAGTAGGCCAAGTATATGGAAATAGACATTTTGTGGCCGACATGGGCCAGTATTGGTTCGATGGTGTCGTATGAGGTCTTATTTTGAAGCTATCGTGGTGAAGCATCCGACTGGACTCGTGTCTCATCATTCTGTGCATGTGCAGTCTGGCCGTAGTATAGAAAACAGGCATCTTTGGGGTGGGTGGGGGTGTGTTTGGGGTACTAAACCACTATGGGTCCGAATGTGTCGTGGGAGATGTTATTTTGTAGTTCTCGGGGTGTAGACCACAACTTGAGGGATTTTCACGTCACCTGTGACGTCATCGGTGGCGTCATCACTGAGAGTAGTAACGAAAGCGAGAGTTTAGGAGGTGCAATGGTGTGCGTTTGGAGTAGTTAACGGCCTATTTTTTCATCCAGCTACCTAGTAGAGTTACCTGTGAGTGTGAGTATGCGCGTGTGTGTGTGTGAGTGAGTGAGTGAGTGAGTGTGAGTGAGTGAGTGAGTGAGTGAGTGAGTGAGGCGAGCCCAACGCCCGTCTTAACGCATGGACGCACTAACGACGGTGAGTGACTGAGTGAGGGAGTGAGTGAGGGAGTGACTTAATTAGGTAGCGAGTGAGGGGGTGACTAAGGTAGTGAGTGAGGGAGTGAGTGAGTGCGGTAGTGAGTGGGTGAGTGAGTGAGTGTTCAAATAAGGCCGTTTGTACACCATTAGCCTCAGTCTGTATCCACCCTCTGACCGGGTACATGTCGAGTAAATGTCCGTTCTGTCAAAGACATTCTCTCGTCGCGACAATATGCTCAGACATATGCGTCTAACGCATAGACAAAAGACACCACCAAGTCCCGCTATAGGTCCACCAAGTGGGGTAGAACATCCCTATACGATGTATAGGCGTCCAGAGATATTGCCTTGAACTGCCAATACTTTGCGTTGTTCTCCAAACCCCATCGACAGAGCACAAATCTGTGTGTTTGGTAGTCGAATTTATCCTCAGAACATTGACCATTTCATGCAGGCGTTTCAAGGAGCGACAAGTACCTGTTCGTGGATTTAAAGCCCATACTCCGAAGATCGCCGGCTGACGACCCATCTGTTACCCGATGAGACATCACCGCAACGTCATATACCTCTACACTATCCACCGAGTCCACATCTGGCAGAGCAGCGGCAGCAACCCGCCCCCGTACAGCGGGTCCCCTTCATACCATCAGTGCCGGATTACCACCCAACCCTGAAGGACCAACACAAACCCGTACAAAGAAATGAACATAATGTGAACTCGAGGCTATGGAAGGATTTGTTCAAAGAAAATATGGACGCCGAGCTGGGCGAGATGTTGGAGGCCACAGGAAGCAAGTTTCACCGCAAAGGATATTCGAAAGAGGAAGCCGCAATGTTAGCCCATAATACTTTGGCACCCAGACTACGACGGGCTTTACGTCAGCAGTATGCTCACCTCCTGACCCATATAAAATTGCTGGACAAGGATTCGGTCCATATGGAAATCGAAAGAACAGCGTCGATGTTGAAAACCTCGGGCATGAACTGGAAAGCCGCGTATGTCAGAGCAATAGCACAAAAGAAACATTTGTTCAAACGCATCATTAAGATCAAAAGCGTCTCACTATAAATGGACCACACGGCACCAGTCCCCTCATTTTCACCATGAGCACTACAGAGTCCAACTTGTTTGAACCCGACAACGGGGATATTATAGCCGAAGCGTTCGTCAAGCCAATGTCGATACTATTATTGATACAGCGCAAGGTGAATCCACCGTTCAGCACCAACGCATGCCTTCTCATCTTACCACGTTCATAGATGACATCCAACGGGTGACACGGGTATGTCTTCCGCTGCATAAGAAACAGATAATACCCAATGAGGATACCAACACAACTACCCGTGCCCAGAATCTGCTGACCCTGCATGAGGCATTTCAAACCTTTATGGAGACCCAGTTGGAGACGGGAAATTATCTTCTTCAACCTCCAACATCAACTTCCAGTGATGATGGACATTGCATAACGCGTTGAGACAGGTATTGAGACGGGCGTTGAGACGGACGTTAAGGCGTTGAGATGGGCGTTAAAGCGTAACAACGGGCGCTGATAGGCGTTACTGCATTTCGATGTATTGGTCAAGGGGAAGCAACTCTAATGTGATTAATCTCAGTGAAAAAATTAGATTACAAGCAAACATCTCATAATGATCAATATCATATCCATGTCAATACCTTTTCCGGTCCGATTCGAAAATCCAATATGGCCACCAGGCAGCCATCTTGGATTTCCCCATGAAACCTTGTTATCGCGATTTCTCAGGAACTACAGCATGGATCTTTCTCAAATTTGGTACACAGGTTCCCCTTGGGGTCTAGTTTTGCAAGATACCTTTTTTGGTCCGATTCAAAAATCCAATATGGCCACCAGGCAACCATATTGGATTTCCCCATGAAAATTTATCGTCATTTCTCAGGAACTACTGCATGGATCTTTGTTAAATTTGGTACACAGGTTCTCCATGTTGTCTAGTTGTGCAAGATACATGTTCTGGTCCGATTCGAAAATCCAATATGGCCAACAGGCGGCCATCTTGGATTTTCCCATGCAACTTTGTTATAGTGATTTCTCAGGAAGTACTGCATGGATCTTTCTCAAATTTGGTACACAGGTTCCCCTTATGGTCTACTTGTGCAAGATACCTTTTTCGGTCCGAATCGAAAATCCAATATGGCCACAAGGCGGCCATCTTAAATTTCCCCTTGAAACATTGTTATCGTGAATTCTCAGGAAATATTTCATGGATCTTTCTGAAATTTGGTACACAGATCCCACATGGGGCCTAGTAGTGCAAGATACCTTTTTGGTCCGATTCGAAAATCTAAGTTGCGCTTCAAATTAATACGGTATTCTTGAGTTGTGACGTTGCATCACAAGAGTCGGCGGATCAAACGGTGGGGCATATTCTACATATTGACTATAGAGAATATCCATACCTTTACCTTCCATATCAAGGAGTTCAAATAATTCGGAATTAAAATGTATTTCTTCAAATTTTAAATCAGTTTTCTTTAGTCCGTGCAGTAAGTTCGGGCTATTGCAATTTTAATAGGCAACCCCTCCCCCCTCCCTGTGGATGGTTTTAGAATTTGGGAGGGGTGGTATATTGCCTGAAAGAATTTGGGGGGTGGTTGATGGTCTAAATATTTGGGGTGGGGGGTGGTATGTTGTCTAACAGAATTGGGAGGGAGAAAGCGATGGCTTCACTTTTTGTGTTGTGAGGCGTAGTACTCTTGATTGCATGTAAAAGCTTGGGTATTGTATATTGTAATGACACACCCTGTGGATGGTTTTAATATTAGGGGGGGTCTACCGCTGAACAAAAATATTGGGGGGGGGGTGATCTACTCTCTGAAAAAATTGGGGGGGGGTCTTGCTACCGTTGGAAAAATAAGAGAGTGGGGGTAAATATTGCAAATATTGGGGAAGGGATCATGTAAAATGCATAGTATTATTCTTGCTTCAGTCGTTGTATGCGCATGCAGTGAACCTACGGGAGTGAAGTATTCTTATAAATTTGCAACACGATCGAATGATATAACACCACAGTTAATGCCCTCGCCATCATCTCTCATCATGGCTCGTCTATCAAAGCTTACGGCATGACAGAAGGCTTGCCTAGATGAATGGACAACAACGGTTTATTTATAGAATCCCGAATCAACTTCTGGAACCACGTCACCTTCGTGACCCTCACGACTTCTGCCATACTTGAGTTACCCGAATGAAACAGCGCGTACCGTAATCAATTTATTCACGTGTCCATTTCTTCGCCACAGCTCGCGGGAAGGGAATTGGGAGTTAATTTTAGAACAGCATCAAATCAACCGCTGGAAAACGGTCGCTCTCAAGCAAGGCCGTACACGTTGGATACAGTGAATGGGCCTTGCTATAGGATGATATGACATCGCAAACTAATTAGTTATTACATTATAATAATCCGGTAAAAAGTTACAGCATATGTGCATGTACCCTGTTGTAATATACATTTAACTGTACGGTATATAAATACCTGCAACATACGCAGGCATATACATGTATGTGGTTCCCATAAATCGTTGAAACTTCCATGTCATAAACCCATTTCGTACCCACCATCCTACAATATGATTGGTCAGTGAGATCAGTTCTTTGATGTGAGTTTGAGCCAATCAAAAGTTACAATTGACAACGGTAGAGTCGGGCTGCCGCAGTCAGACAACTAGAAGGTTCTCATAACAAAAATTCCAGTTGTATTCCACGCAAATCACATTTCTATATGGTGTTCAGTTTCTTCGAAGTAAATCTCGCGTGTCGAGAAAACACAAAAAGTTGACGTCGTCTTTTGAAAAGCTACGTCGTTTGGACTCTCGTACGTCTCACGTGGAGTTTTGCAATGTTAAAGAGATGCAGGACTTAAAAAGTCATATTTCCAGATCGGTGTTAAATTATGATATCGACCAACTTGTTCAGCATAATTCAACTATATCCCCAATACGCCAGTCTTTGCACCCGCACCCTCGATGCCTGCATGCATCGCGATAAACGCTATCATACATGGAAACCAACATTCGTGAAGTAGGTCACGTTCGTCAATAGGGAAATTCTCTCTTTGGGCAGCTCACAGTTTAATACAAAATTTAATTGATAGTAATTTCTTACAGTCAAAATAGTTTTCATGAGATCAATGCTATTAATGCATATTCGAACAAAACATATTCATTCAACCAAAACAATTATAGTGTGTACTTTTGTCATTTATTGCCAAAATTTTGCTCTAAAATGTATGGAACTGGGGTTTCTTCTTGGAGGATGGCACATTGGCGAGGGATTCCCTGAATTGTCAAGATTGTTCTTACATCTATAGATGGTCGCTTCATCGCTATTAAAAGCACCATATCATTGGGTAAGGAGAAAACGTGTATATTTGTCGTCAAACCCGAGCGCCTTGGAAACGTGTATACATCTTGCGCATGCGCGATTGTGCTACCCCCAAGTACATGTACAGTCACGCCAGTTCTGACCCACCAAAGTGAAATTTTCACCGGTTTCAAAAGGAAATGGTTTGATTAGCAAAATAAATATCCGGATCGCAGTACAATTGTCTATAGAATTCATTACCAAAGAAACTTATAGCTGGTGATGAAATGAACTGTAGGATTAAATTTGTTGAAGATAGGTGTCAGTTCCGACCCACAGTCGCCAGTTCCGATCTAGCCTCGTTTTGACCATTGACCTTTGACCCAGAATGTAATCGTCAACATGATAACTTTTCCCCCAAAATAGAGTCCTAGTTGGATATTTCTTTTTGCATATCTTCATCTCAGAAGTGTACATTCGACGTCAAAAATGCAGGTTGGAGGGTGATAGTGAAATGGTCCAGCTGATCATATTGGCAAGATAGGTTGGACACTGATATAAATCCGATGACCCAGGAGCCTATAGGCACCGGAGAAAATGTTAATTCGCTGGTAATAGCAGATTACAGAAAAACAATGCGAATCAGTACCGGTACTCAAGTTACGAATTTACGTAGTGAACGATGCATTCTCAAGACCCTTTCAGGCCATGACACGACCCGGCTTGGCCATCCATGGATGATGCTGGTTCGGAACTGACTCCGTCAGTTGTTGTCAACCATGGGCCGGGTAGCCTTTCAAGTGACACTAGAGTGGATACATTTATGACAGATACGTAGTAACATATGATAATTATATGTAAGAAACAAAACATCAACACTTTTTCATGACGGCGGGTCATGGCGTTTTTACTCAGACCGACGTAGTCGTGTGTATAATGTGGGTCTGTAAAGATATCTCCTAACCGAACCAATCAATGCATAATATAATTTAACCATGATTCGAAGATTGATAAACTTGTTCGAATGCACCAAATGTTTTAAGATTTCACGTGATTTTGGTTATGACAACAAGACATGTTTTGGGAAGTGGGTCGGAACTGACACTGGATCGGAACTGGCGACGTGACTGTACTCTAGAAAGCTTCGTGTTACTAGGTTACCTGTGTTGGAATTTGTACAAAAACTATTCAAGCTACATATATTTCAGGTAAAAAGGAGGCTAAGTATTCAAATAAGTTCTGTATCAGGGGATTTGTAGCCCCGAAGCACTGTATTGTGTTTATGGGATGGGGCGGGGGGGGGGGGGGGGTTACTCGTAACTGCAATCTACACGAAGCTCAGTTTGACTAGATGACCATTTTCGTGGACAAAATCCAACTCTGCTATGTTACCTCAAGCAAGCTATTAAACAACATTATGCATTGATTGGTTCTGTTGGAGACATCTTTACAGACCCACATCATACACACGACTACGTCGGTCTGAGTAAAAACGCCATGACCTGCCGTCATGAAAAAAACAATGTCGTCTGCTGGCGCTTTCGATCATCTCTCATGACTGTTTTGATGCTGACAAAATATTATCAAATGTGTGAGAAAAAACTTCCATTGATTTTAACGTTTTCGCGCCTTTCTGACATCTTGTGAGAATATGACCTTGATCTCGTGACCTTTCTGATCACGTGAATAAACACACGTCGCTATTGGTTCTTGATGACGTGAGTCAAAAGGTCAACCCCATTCTGCGCATGCCCCTGTAAACTATGGCGAAAGAAACACAACGGCCAAATGACAAAATCCGTGTTTGATGGCAGATTCCATCTAATTATAGGAGTCATTAGGTGGTTGTCATAGCGCTGGAGATGCCAAATCATATTATTTATTCGATAAAATGCGTTTTGTGCCTCTGTCTCAATTCCCCACGCCGTGTGCAGTTAAAGATCTCGAGCGACTGAAGTCTTATTTATTTTTTTCCTTTTCGGTCTGTATAAGTGATTCGGGCTAAGGGGTCAGCAACAACAACCAAAAAATAAAATAAAAAATAGACTCCTTAGCCGATGTTTTCGGGCTAACTGGGTAGGTTATCTCCCTTGTCAATAACCGACCCATGACGGCGATCTATAATGGCGAAGCAGAAACACATCGCAAAGAAGGGTACACCTCAAGAAGCCGACAAACATATTTTCTCCAGACGCAGTGTTCTATAAATACATGTAGACCGAACCCAGCCAACGGACGCCACTGCTGGGGGAAATCCTCAGCTGGGTTACGTTCATTATCTTCGAAGGGGGTTTCGTCTCACTGACACACAGAGTCGAAATAACATAAAGCTAATGGTGCATTCATTTTATTTTGTTGTTTAATAGCTTGCTTGAGGTAACATAGCAGAGTTGGATTTTGTCCACGAAAATGGTCATCTAGTCAAACTGAGCTTCGTGTAGATTGCAGTTACGAGTAACTCCCCCCCCCCCCCCGCCCCATCCCATAAACACAATACAGTGCTTCGGGGCTACAAATCCCCTGATACAGAACTTATTTGAATACTTAGCCTCCTTTTTACCTGAAATATATGTAGCTTGAATAGTTTTTGTACAAATTCCAACACAGGTAACCTAGTAACACGAAGCTTTCTAGAGTACAGTCACGTCGCCAGTTCCGATCCAGTGTCAGTTCCGACCCACTTCCCAAAACATGTCTTGTTGTCACAACCAAAATCACGTGAAATCTTAAAACATTTGGTGCATTCGAACAAGTTGATCAATCTTCGAATCATGGTTAAATTATATTATGCATTGATTGGTTCGGTTAGGAGATATCTTTACAGACCCACATTATACACACGACTACGTCGGTCTGAGTAAAAACGCCATGACCCGCCGTCATGAAAAAGTGTTGATGTTTTGTTTCTTACATATAATTATCATATGTTACTACGTATCTGTCATAAATGTATCCACTCTAGTGTCACTTGAAAGGCTACCCGGCCCATGGTTGACAACAACTGACGGAGTCAGTTCCGAACCAGCATCATCCATGGATGGCCAAGCCGGGTCGTGTCATGGCCTGAAAGGGTCTTGAGAATGCATCGTTCACTACGTAAATTCGTAACTTGAGTACCGGTACTGATTCGCATTGTTTTTCTGTAATCTGCTATTACCAGCGAATTAACATTTTCTCCGGTGCCTATAGGCTCCTGGGTCATCGGATTTATATCAGTGTCCAACCTATCTTGCCAATATGATCAGCTGGACCATTTCACTATCACCCTCCAACCTGCATTTTTGACGTCGAATGTACACTTCTGAGATGAAGATATGCAAAAAGAAATATCCAACTAGGACTCTATTTTGGGGGAAAAGTTATCATGTTGACGATTACATTCTGGGTCAAAGGTCAATGGTCAAAACGAGGCTAGATCGGAACTGGCGACTGTGGGTCGGAACTGACACCTATCTTCAACAAATTTAATCCTACAGTTCATTTCATCACCAGCTATAAGTTTCTTTGGTAATGAATTCTATAGACAATTGTACTGCGATCCGGATATTTATTTTGCTAATCAAACCATTTCCTTTTGAAACCGGTGAAAATTTCACTTTGGTGGGTCAGAACTGGCGTGACTGTACATGTACTTGGGGGTAGCACAATCGCGCATGCGCAAGATGTATACACGTTTCCAAGGCGCTCGGGTTTGACGACAAATATACACGTTTTCTCCTTACCCAATGATATGGTGCTTTTAATAGCGATGAAGCGACCATCTATAGATGTAAGAACAATCTTGACAATTCAGGGAATCCCTCGCCAATGTGCCATCCTCCAAGAAGAAACCCCAGTTCCATACATTTTAGAGCAAAATTTTGGCAATAAATGACAAAAGTACACACTATAATTGTTTTGGTTGAATGAATATGTTTTGTTCGAATATGCATTAATAGCATTGATCTCATGAAAACTATTTTGACTGTAAGAAATTACTATCAATTAAATTTTGTATTAAACTGTGAGCTGCCCAAAGAGAGAATTTCCCTATTGACGAACGTGACCTACTTCACGAATGTTGGTTTCCATGTATGATAGCGTTTATCGCGATGCATGCAGGCATCGAGGGTGCGGGTGCAAAGACTGGCGTATTGGGGATATAGTTGAATTATGCTGAACAAGTTGGTCGATATCATAATTTAACACCGATCTGGAAATATGACTTTTTAAGTCCTGCATCTTTTTAACATTGCAAAACTCCACGTGAGACGTACGAGAGTCCAAACGACGTAGCTTTTCAAAAGACAACGTCAACTTTTTGTGTTTTCTCGGCACGCGAGATTTACTTCGAAGAAACTGAACACCATATAGAAATGTGATTTGCGTGGAATACAACTGGAATTTTTGTTATGAGAACCTTCTAGTTGTCTGACTGCGGCAGCCCGACTCTACCGTTGTCAATTGTAACTTTTGATTGGCTCAAACTCACATCAAAGAACTGATCTCACTGACCAATCATATTGTAGGATGGTGGGTACGAAATGGGTTTATGACATGGAAGTTTCAACGATTTATGGGAACCACATACATGTATATGCCTGCGTATGTTGCAGGTATTTATATACCGTACAGTTAAATGTATATTACAACAGGGTACATGCACATATGCTGTAACTTTTTACCGGATTATTATAATGTAATAACTAATTAGTTTGCGATGTCATATCTTCCTATAGCAAGGCCCATTCACTGTATCCAACGTGTACGGCCTTGCTTGAGAGCGACCGTTTTCCAGCGGTTGATTTGATGCTGTTCTAAAATTAACTCCCAATTCCCTTCCCGCGAGCTGTGGCGAAGAGATGGACACGTGAATAAATTGATTACGGTACGCGCTGTTTCATTCGGGTAACTCAAGTATGGCAGAAGTCGTGAGGGTCACGAAGGTGACGTGGTTCCAGAAGTTGATTCGGGATTCTATAAATAAACCGTTGTTGTCCATTCATCTAGGCAAGCCTTCTGTCATGCCGTAAGCTTTGATAGACGAGCCATGATGAGAGATGATGGCGAGGGCATTAACTGTGGTGTTATATCATTCGATCGTGTTGCAAATTTATAAGAATACTTCACTCCCGTAGGTTCACTGCATGCGCATACAACGACTGAAGCAAGAATAATACTATGCATTTTACATGATCCCTTCCCCAATATTTGCAATATTTACCCCCACTCTCTTATTTTTCCAACGGTAGCAAGACCCCCCCCCAATTTTTTCAGAGAGTAGATCACCCCCCCCCCCCCCAATATTTTTGTCCAGCGGTAGACCCCCCCTAATATTAAAACCACCCACAGGGTGTGTCATTACAATATACAACACCCAAGCTTTTACATGCAATCAAGAGTACTACGCCTCACAACACAAAAAGTGAAGCCATCGCTTTCTCCCTCCCAATTCTGTTAGACAACATACCACCCCCCATCCCAAATATTTAGACCATCAACCACCCCCCCCCCCCAAATTCTTTCAGGCAATATACCACCCCTCCCAAATTCTAAAACCATCCACAGGGAGGGGGGAGGGGTTGCCTATTAAAATTGCAATAGCCCGAACTTACTGCACGGACTAAAGAAAACTGATTTAAAATTTGAAGAAATATATTTTAATTCCGAATTATTTGAACTCCTTGATATGGAAGGTAAAGGTATGGATATTCTCTATAGTCAATATGTAGAATATGCCCCACCGTTTGATCCGCCGACTCTTGTGATGCAACGTCACAACTCAAGAATACCGTATTAATTTGAAGCGCAACTTAGATTTTCGAATCGGACCAAAAAGGTATCTTGCACTACTAGGCCCCATGTGGGATCTGTGTACCAAATTTCAGAAAGATCCATGAAATATTTCCTGAGAATTCACGATAACAATGTTTCAAGGGGAAATTTAAGATGGCCGCCTTGTGGCCATATTGGATTTTCGATTCGGACCGAAAAAGGTATCTTGCACAAGTAGACCATAAGGGGAACCTGTGTACCAAATTTGAGAAAGATCCATGCAGTACTTCCTGAGAAATCACTATAACAAAGTTGCATGGGAAAATCCAAGATGGCCGCCTGTTGGCCATATTGGATTTTCGAATCGGACCAGAACAGGTATCTTGCACAACTAGACAACATGGAGAACCTGTGTACCAAATTTAACAAAGATCCATGCAGTAGTTCCTGAGAAATGACGATAAATTTTCATGGGGAAATCCAATATGGTTGCCTGGTGGCCATATTGGATTTTTGAATCGGACCAAAAAAGGTATCTTGCAAAACTAGACCCCAAGGGGAACCTGTGTACCAAATTTGAGAAAGATCCATGCTGTAGTTCCTGAGAAATCGCGATAACAAGGTTTCATGGGGAAATCCAAGATGGCTGCCTGGTGGCCATATTGGATTTTCGAATCGGACCGGAAAAGGTATTGACATGGATATGATATTGATCATTATGAGATGTTTGCTTGTAATCTAATTTTTTCACTGAGATTAATCACATTAGAGTAGCTTCCCCTTGACCAATACATCGAAATGCAGTAACGCCTATCAGTGCCCGTTGTTACGCTTTAACGCCCATCTCAACGCCTTAACGTCCGTCTCAACGCCCGTCTCAATACCTGTCTCAACGCGTTATGCAATGTCCATCATCACTGGAAGTTGATGTTGGAGGTTGAAGAAGATAATTTCCCGTCTCCAGCTGGGTCTCCATAAAGGTTTGAAATGCCTCATGCAGGGTCAGCAGATTCTGGGCACGGGTAGTTGTGTTGGTATCCTCATTGGGTATTATCTGTTTCTTATGCAGCGGAAGACATACCCGTGTCACCCATTGGATGTCATCTATGAATGTGGTAAGATGAGAAGGCATGCGTTGGTGCTGAACGGTGGATTCACCTTGCGCTGTATCAATAATAGTATCGACATTGGCTTGACGAACGCTTCGGCTATAATATCCCCGTTGTCGGGTTCAAACAAGTTGGACTCTGTAGTGCTCATGGTGAAAATGAGGGGACTGGTGCCGTGTGGTCCATTTATAGTGAGACGCTTTTGATCTTAATGATGCGTTTGAACAAATGTTTCTTTTGTGCTATTGCTCTGACATACGCGGCTTTCCAGTTCATGCCCGAGGTTTTCAACATCGACGCTGTTCTTTCGATTTCCATATGGACCGAATCCTTGTCCAGCAATTTTATATGGGTCAGGAGGTGAGCATACTGCTGACGTAAAGCCCGTCGTAGTCTGGGTGCCAAAGTATTATGGGCTAACATTGCGGCTTCCTCTTTCGAATATCCTTTGCGGTGAAACTTGCTTCCTGTGGCCTCCAACATCTCGCCCAGCTCGGCGTCCATATTTTCTTTGAACAAATCCTTCCATAGCCTCGAGTTCACATTATGTTCATTTCTTTGTACGGGTTTGTGTTGGTCCTTCAGGGTTGGGTGGTAATCCGGCACTGATGGTATGAAGGGGACCCGCTGTACGGGGGCGGGTTGCTGCCGCTGCTCTGCCAGATGTGGACTCGGTGGATAGTGTAGAGGTATATGACGTTGCGGTGATGTCTCATCGGGTAACAGATGGGTCGTCAGCCGGCGATCTTCGGAGTATGGGCTTTAAATCCACGAACAGGTACTTGTCGCTCCTTGAAACGCCTGCATGAAATGGTCAATGTTCTGAGGATAAATTCGACTACCAAACACACAGATTTGTGCTCTGTCGATGGGGTTGGAGAACAACGCAAAGTATTGGCAGTTCAAGGCAATATCTCTGGACGCCTATACATCGTATAGGGATGTTCTACCCCACTTGGTGGACCTATAGCGGGACTTGGTGGTGTCTTTTGTCTATGCGTTAGACGCATATGTCTGAGCATATTGTCGCGACGAGAGAATGTCTTTGACAGAACGGACATTTACTCGACACGGTACCCGGTCAGAGGGTGGATACAGACTGAGGCTAATGGTGTACAAACGGCCTTACAAACACTCACTCACTCACCCACTCACTACCGCACTCACTCACTCCCTCACTCACTACCTTAGTCACCCCCTCACTCGCTACCTAATTAAGTCACTCCCTCACTCACTCCCTCACTCAGTCACTCACCGTCGTTAGTGCGTCCATGCGTTAAGACGGGCGTTGGGCTCGCCTCACTCACTCACTCACTCACTCACTCACTCACTCACACTCACTCACTCACTCACTCACACACACACACGCGCATACTCACACTCACAGGTAACTCTACTAGGTAGCTGGATGAAAAAATAGGCCGTTAACTACTCCAAACGCACACCATTGCACCTCCTAAACTCTCGCTTTCGTTACTACTCTCAGTGATGACGCCACCGATGACGTCACAGGTGACGTGAAAATCCCTCAAGTTGTGGTCTACACCCCGAGAACTACAAAATAACATCTCCCACGACACATTCGGACCCATAGTGGTTTAGTACCCCAAACACACCCCCACGCACCCCAAAGATGCCTGTTTTCTATACTACGGCCAGATTGCACATGCACAGAATGATGAGACACGAGTCCAGTCGGATGCTTCACCACGAGAGCTTCAAAATAAGACCTCATACGACACCATCGAACCAATACTGGCCCATGTCGGCCACAAAATGTCTATTTCCATACCCTTGGCCTACTGCGCATGCGCAGAATGACGCCAGTTTTACGTCACATCCACCCCGTCGGATGATCCCTCACGACTGCTTCACAACGATACCTCACTCGACCCCATCAGACCACTAGTGGCCCATGTCGATCCCAAAGCGTTCCTTCCAATGCCCTTTTCCCACAATTCCCTGTCTGCGCATGCTCAGAATATTGAACACGGACGACACACTAGTCCAGGTGGATGCTCCCTCACAACTGCTTTACATTGATACCTCACTCGACTCCATCGGACCACTAGGGACACACCCAGACCCCAAAACGTCTATTTCCATTCCATTTTCATGTCTACTGCGCATGTGCAGAATGACGTCAGTTCCACGTCTCACCCACCCCGTTGAAAGCTCCTTCACGAACGCTTCACGAATGGCCTACCAAGACCGCAAAACGTGTATTTCCATACCCTTTTCCCATAATTTCCTGTCTGCGCATGCGCAGAATATTGAACACGGACGACACACTAGTCCAGGCGGATGTCCGTTCACGACTGCTTCACATTGATACCTCATACCACTCCATCGGCCCATTAGGGGCTCCCGTAGATCCCAAAACGTCTATTTCCATACACTTTGTCTACTGCGCATGCGCAGAATGACAATATTCCAACCCCACACCCACCCCGTCGGATGCTCCTTCACGAATGCTTCACATTGATACATTGATACCTCATACGACTCCATACGACCACTAGTGGGCCACCTAGATCCCAAAACGTCTATTTCCATACCCTTTCCCCACAATTCTCTGTTTGCGCATGCGCAGAATGTTGACAACGGCCGAGACACTAGTCCAGGCGGATGCCCCCTCACATATGCTTCACATTGATACCTCATACGACTCCATCGGCCCATTAGGGGCCCACCTAGACCCCAAAACGTCTATTTCCATACTCTTTGTCTACTGCGCATGCGCAGAATGACGATATTTCAACCTCACACCCAGCCCATTAGATGGGCCTTCGCAAATGCTTCACATTGATACCTGATACGACCCAATCGGACCATGCAGCGTATTTGATGTCTGGAGACTACTTTTTCTCCCACTTACGGTCACGTGACCTTGTATCAGAATTCAAGAGAATAAGCCGCTGCCAAATTGGTACCAAATTCAAGATGGCGACCAAACTCGGGCAGAGGTCACTTTCCAATCTCCAGCACCTTCTCCTCAAGTTTAAGTGCAAAGAGGTCAATGCGAGTCTATTCCTGTTGACACTACTACTCTCGGTGCCCAGAAATTTTTCTGAGTATAATATTGTACTCTATGCCAGTTGAACAATTATTTGTAGTGAAGTATTTTACTTTGGTACTTTTGCACTGCACCTGACTTGGGGCCATCTACCCATCGATAGATACAAGGTGTCTCTTTATGAGAAAGGTGTCTCCATTTCAACTACTTTCTCGGGAAAATGCAGACCAAAATGGGTATTCAGGAGACATATAAGGTAAAGAATGTTCACCATGCGATGTTTGGCTAGAGTGCAGGCCATATCCGTCTGACACCATTGTATAAAACATGTACGGTTTTGCCTCTTGTGTTTCTATAATACTTTCATTGCATTAAATACCCAATTCTCTTTTCTTCAGAAAAAAACGATTTCTTAGTTCCTAATGAAGTATATAAGCAAGCGATAGAAAAGACACCAACTTCAAAAACCGTATTCATCTGGGGCAAATATACTTTATTTAAGAAGACAGAAAAATCCAATTTAAGTCTACTGATTTGCGTTGCACATATATAGTGATGTTAAATGATAAGATATTAGAACACATTTACAATGCATATTCAAAAGGCCTTATTGTCCACTATTAATGATATCGATAACACACTGTATAGGAAGTCGGTGTGATTGTGGTCAGGTGGTGTGCAAGTTTTCGTTTGACAGATGAAGTGGTGTTAGAAATTAGGATTTCTTTCATATTTCTTCTGGGGTTAGTGTTCGTGGGGGTGGTCGGCTTTACATAGTAAGTATGCTACGGTTATCGTTGACGCTGACCAATGTATCATAGATAGACTCATAGATTCAAATAATATCAGTATCGTTACTGAATTTCAAGAGCAATGCATATGGAATACCAACCACCTCGCTGGGGGTCTAATAATACCCCCACCAACATTCAGATTTTTGGACAGGATTCCCGCCGCGCGCACATCGGCGGAAATGACATCATATATAGTAAAAATAGATGTTTGCCGATAAGTTCGATTACTTTTCAAGTCTGCATAATAACTCTGTTGACCTAGCGTTAAAAAGAATTATCTGGAGATTATTTTCCTTGTTTATCTCGACAGAGCATATGAAAAGTAGTTCGCTCATGTGCAAAACTGAAGTTGTTCGGCCTGATTCAAACTGAACATACGTCATAGCAACGTAGTAAAGGTCAACTTCCGCTGTTGGAGGCAGGGATGCCAATGAGTCTGTGAAATGGGGCATGCGCTGTGGGGAGGATGAAGGAATACTTTTATGTGACAAGGTGCACAGAATATAGTACCAGTCCAGATGATACAACCAACCTGATAACGACATTTCGATAGGAAAACAGTATCGTTCCCCATTGCAAGACGTCTTGCTATGAAATGACGGAATCGGAATGACTACTGTTGTTTTCCATGAATAAATATCCCCAAATCTTATCAATTATTTCAGAAATATATTGGCAGAAATCCCAATTTCTAACACCTCATTCGCCGAAGGAAAATATGCATATTTGCTTGGTACGGTCTGACGTTCCGTTCTGCGGAAGCATCATGAATGTGTAAAAAAATAAAATAAGTAGGCCTACGTCAAACTGGTCATGTGATGGTGAATAGATGGGCGTGTGTCTAATAAATGACATCTTGCATACAAACATATAGTCTGCGTCTTAGAGTTAGAAATACAGCAATCTCAATAAGTTAATAATAGTCTTCATAATATAAGGTCGATAAAATGATGTGGCCACCAGCAGCGCGATATTCCGGCATTTGGCGATTCGCAATTATTCTCCATCATGGTCAACAGCTTCCTCAACTCTGCCGCTCTGATCTGTATAAAATGAAACAAAGGATGACAGTTAAAAACGGCATATTAAACACTGTCACTCAAATTGTATGAATGACACGTTCTTGGTGATTTTAGTCATTTACAGCAGCATTTGGTGTTGTTGCTGTTAATATATATATATTCGGACTAAATTATTTCTCACCTTTTTCATACACAACAATGATACCATAAAAACGCTGTATACTATATGTACCGATCTATATATGAATGGATGGATTTCCTCCAGTTGTAGGCACTGCAGAACACGCCAGGTAACCCGTTTTCCCACATTATGACCTCTTATGACACTCCTATCTAACCCAATTTTTCCAGACCCCCCCCCCCCCTCCCCGCGCACCGCTGCCATACCTGCCTCGTGCCGTATTTTGCGCTGATCAAGTCAATGTGATGATCTTGCATGAAGCTGTACAACTGAAACACATAATGGCAGGCCTACAAATTCTGCACTGGGGATCATTACCGTTATATGTTGTTCTGGGGAAGACGGGCTGAGGTGGTGTATTAAAGTACGACCTCAACCTCTCCCCAAATCAACATAAACATTTGACAACGGTAGCGAGCACCTGTGGATTTAGGGGGGCTCACCACTTCCCTTTACCCAATAATAACTTATTTAACAACATAATTCGGAAAACTATTAATTCAATAAATTACACCATTTTCCTCTCCTATCGAGGTTATATTCATGGTGAATAAATTTGATTGGAGCTGGCCAATCAGTTGTTTTGAACATTACATGTACGTGTCATGCTGCGCGTTCCAATCGGGAAAACTCGACTGCTGTGGAGGTTGATTTTTCGTACGTATTAACATGCCTGATTAACATCTTGGATATACGATCCAATAGGTACACACAACCACCATTTATATACTCCTAATAATCGCACAATGCTTATTTTCGACAATTTAAGTCCCTCTGTGAAAAAAAGCGAACAAATGACATGCTCTTCTCAGAGGGACTTGCCATTGGTCAATTATAATTATGGTATTTATATTCATATACACTCTCTTCTTACTCCATAATATCGTGTTATTGGAGTAGGAGGAGAGTATATATAAATATTAGTATCATAATTAATAACTGACCAATGACAAGTCCCTGTGGCTCTTCTCCACCAGGTTGATTGGTCATTTGTCATCTGCAATCTGTCGCGTTGAAAGAAACTGCTCAAACTCTCATTTAATACGCGGATGAACCTACATCCTTACTAGGAAAAAACTGGATGTAGCTCCATCGGTGGACTAAATGACGTTGATAACCACATTCGATGCCACATAAAACATGCTCGTTCTTGCAGTTGTAGTATACTCGAGGCTGCCTTGGAGCCCATTTGTTCACCAGGTGGTCATGAAAATAGACGACAGAGCGATCGCGTAGCACGTTCAAACAAGTTGCGGCCCAATAATGCAAATCTGACGGTCGCAGATATTTTTAGCTGATCAATCGGCTACACGGATTAAATCAGATGATATTGGAATTGAAAGTTGACGTCACCATACCTATTGCATAATGCCAATGAGCCTTTAGAAATTCTTCTTTGCTAATCATGGAATCACCTGCGTAAAGAAAACAATCATTATCATATACAGAAAACATATGCTAGCTCTCCTATTTTTTCATGATTTCGAAAACTGATTTCTATCTTTATGAACATCACAAAATGCTAATCATATCAAGTTTTGACACATCTAAAAGGTCTTGTGTTTGGTATGTCTGTTTGGTCTATGTATTGTATTCTGTACGTCTGTTTGACGGAGGTCTTGTGTTTGGTATGTCTGTGTGGCAAATGTCTTGTGTTTGATATGTCTGTTTGGCAAAGGTCTTGTGTTTGGCATGCCTGTTTGGCAAAGGTCTTGTGTTTGGTATGACTGTTTGGCAAAGGTCTTGTGTTTGGTATGACTGTTTGACTAAGGTCTTGTGTTTGGTATGTCTTTTTGACTAAGGTCTTGTGTCTGGCATGTCTGTTTGGCAAAGGTCTTGTGTTTGGCATCCCTGTTTGGCAAAGGTCTTGTGTTTGGTATGACTGTTTGGCAAAGGTCTTGTGTTTGGTATGACTGTTTGACTAAGGTCTTGTGTTTGGCATGTCTGTTTGACTAATGTCTTGTGTTTGATATGTCTGTTTGGCAAAGGTCTTGTGTTTGGTATGTCTTTTTGACTAAGGTCTTGTGTTTGGTATGTCTGTTTGACTAATGTCTTGTGTTTGATATGTCTGTTTGGCAAAGGTCTTGTGTTTGGTATGTCTTTTTGACTAAGGTCTTGTGTTTGGTATGTCTGTTTGGCAAAGGTCCTGTGTTTGATATGTCTGTTTGGCAAAGGTCCTGTGTTTGGCATGCCTGTTTGACTAAGGTCTTGTGTTTGATATGTCTGTTTGGCAAAGGTCTTGTGTTTTGCATGCCTGTTTGGCAAAGGTCTTGTGTTTGGTATGACTGTTTGGCAAAGGTCTTGTGTTTGGTATGTCTTTTTGACTAAGGTCTTGTGTTTGGTATGTCTGTTTGACTAATGTCTTGTGTTAGGTATGTCTGTTTGACTAAGGTATTGTGCTTGTTATGTCTGTTTGGCAAACGTCTTGTGTTTGGTATGACTGTTTTACCAAGGTGTTGTGTTTGGTATGTCTGTTTTGACATGGTCTTGTGTTTGCCATGTATGTTTGACCAAGGTCTTGCTTTTGGTATGCCTGTTTGGCCAACGTCTTGCGTTTGGAATGCTTGTTTGGCCAAGGTCTTGCGTTTGGTTTGACTGTTTGACCAAGGTCTTGTGTTTGGTATGTCTGTTTGGTAAATATATTGTACTGATCTGGTTTGTCTGTTTGGCCAATACCTTGTGTTTGTTATATCTGTTTGGCCAAGGCCTTGCGTCTGGTATGTCTGTTTGTTTGTTTGTCCACACTAGTACGGGAAAGCTATTTGTGTGTATCGACATATATTTCACTTCGTTTTCGGAAGGACATTTAAGAAGCATAAGAGACGGACGAGTTGAGATAACGAGTCCAACTGAATTTTTATAATTTTTTGCACAAATCATTTTACATTATGAGTACTCAGTATGTATGTACATTCTTCAGTTTCTCTTAGTGGTACATGTGGTTTTAAAGGTACCCGACTTCATATTTTAAATGCATCTCCATACATCCATCAAAGTGCTAGGACAGTATTTTCGTTTTTTTTCTTCTTCAAACATGCATAACAGGTGTATACTACATACATGTATTGGTAGTGTTTTATTTCTTTATTTTTTTCCGGAATTTGTGATTAATACACCATTAGTTTTCAAGCTTTTTTGACTGAGCGTCACCCGACTAAGGTTGGACTTTGGGAGTTCGATCCCCACACTATATGTATATCTTATAAGCTACACATTTATGTGTGTATATTGTACATATTTTTACATACCATTATAGTCGGCGAAGGAGAAAATCATTTTGACGTCATCGGAGGAAGATTCTACAGACAGGATATCAGCAAACTCCTGTTCTTGGATGAACCCATCTTGGTTTGCGTCGTACCGAGCGAAGTCAGTTGGTAGAGGGACCCTAAGCTTACCTTTATCTTTTGGAACACGCTGAAATGATTAAACATGCAGTTATTATAAGAGGCCACAAAAACACGAGAGTATGGGCTCGGTAGTTTTATCATGTTTATCCATGTACCATATCTTGTTTACTTTGTGTCGCATCATCGAACTAGCGTCTACGCTGATCAAGCCAAACCCAGTCTGCCTGGGCCTGTTTGCCCCGATATATGAGCACAGTGGGCTGTAAGCTCCTTTTCCCGGAGTTGTTTTGCATCTAGATGTCGAAAGTCGATCTAGATGTCGATAGTCGAGAATATTGTTAAGACAGGTGCATCACCTACTTCGACATCAAAGACAGTTTCTCCGCCTCGAGTTTGATGTTCGTTTCTCTCACACCGATCTATGAGAGATGTGACTGAAATTTCAGTTGACGATCTCCAGGGTAATAATCCCCCAGGCAGATGCTTCTGTATGACTAAGGTACCGTATTTAAAAAGTTCCGACCCGGGTAGTTATCTGGCGCTCTTTAACCGAACTCGTAGAGAAGCCAACAGGTGATGTGACTATTTAATGAATGAATTTAAAATAGTGAATTTAGCAAAATAAAGTGTAAATTAGCATAAGATGGTTCGGGAATCGACCGTCTCTATATTTGAAGAGTGATATCCGATAATCTACCGTATACTTACATTTCAGCCTTAATCCGACGAAGTAAGTACAGGTTGTTAGAAATACTTCGAACACCATCGTTAGAATATCTATTTCATGGCCTTGAACAAAATACAGATATGACTAGCTAAATTAGTCAGATCTGAGAGGTCACGTGAAAAAGTAATTTCGAGCAAATACAGGGCGTCAAGTGACATGATTCCATGTGATTGGCTGACTCATCCAGCACATGTTTACTCAGGAGGTTTACTTTAGGGCCGAAAGCACAGTTCCCTGGCCTGTAGGATATTTGATGGTAGATCACAGCCAGAAAACAGGTGATAACTATCACCCCGAAAAGGTGATGAGTTAAGAGCCATCACCCTTTTTTATGATCGCCTTTAAAAATAATGACCATCTCCTCTTAAGAGTGATGAGCAATGATAGAAAATTTAGGTTATCACCTTTAAGGGTGATGCTTTTGTCTCATCACCGTTAATAGGTGATGACCTAAATTTTCTATCATTGCTCATCACTCTTAAGAGGAGATGGTCATTATTTTTAAAGGCGATCATAAAAAGGGGTGATGGCTCTAACTCATCACCTTTTAAATGTGATGGCCCGGTCTGATCACATTGAAGGGTGATGGGCTATCACCTTTTTTCTGGCTGTGATGAATACATATATTTCTAAAAAATTATGAAAATTAATAATACAATAATTTTATTGTTCAAGTTGTTTTTTTCCCCTCTAAAGTTTTCCCTCATTTTTTAAATCAGATGAACTCATTCCCATTGATGCCAATCCGAACAAAGCTGGATAGATTAGGGAACACTGAGAGGCTCACCGACGGTAGTAGTCCAGTATAACGTGACACCAGGCTTTCTTTTTTAATATGTTATGTTTACTGAAAAGCCTGTAAACAACAACATATTAAAAAAGAAAGCCTGGTGTCATGTTATACTGGACTACGACGGTAGTGGAATATTGGAACTACTGCGCGGCCACGGAAGCTTTATGGAGTGATCGGGTCATAGATAAACAAATGCACGTGCCCGGTCAAGGTTAACGCCAATGAAAACATGCAGTGGTTGTACTATCAATGTGGGCAGTTTGTTGGTTTGCCAGCACCTATTTCTCCTGCCCCATATAATATTTTCCAATCCCGCTTTCTGCAAATGCAATATAGCGACGCAGCAGACGATCCATAGACGCGCAGGTGTATGCGCATATTACCCGACATACGTCATCCCTCACGTTTTCATGTCAGTAGCTTCCAACCTCCAAACAGGGTTATCTCCTCTTCTGCCAGTCGATCGACTGACAGAAGGGGAGATAACCCTGTTTGGAGCTGGACTCGCAGGGGTTCCAAGCCGACTACTCAAGGTGGTCACACTGACTACCCAGGGTGAACAAGCTGACTACTCTGTGTGGTCACGCTGAATACTCGCGGTGGTCACGCCGACTACGAGTGCGTGGTCATTCCGAATTACCACCCCAGGTTGTCACATTACCACTGAGGTAGTGATTGTAATGGTGGTCAGGGTGACCCATTTCGATGCAAACTCCGAACAGCGCATGTCAGCTGAACGGCTATCGTCTGGCTACAAGCACTGCCCGCAGTTGAATGCTCTAGCACAAATCCGAGGACCAGGGAACACGTGGGTTCGTTACGATGGGACTAATCACGCACATATGCAGCTCCCTACGCAAACAGATTCTTTGAGAACGGCGAGAAAGTCAAGAATCTAACTTCTTTTTTCGGTGTAAGCTATTTATTAAATATTGTTGGGATATATTTGGTTGATGAAACACAGGCTTTTAGCGGAAAGAAGGAAGGTATATATTATATATATAAGGTAATCTCAACGCTGAGAGCGTGTTAACGATATTTTTAATTGCGGGCAGTGCTTGTAGCCAGACGATAGTCGTTCAGCTGACATGCGCTGTTCGGAGTTTGATTTCGATGGTCCTGGAGCTGGACCACCTCAAAGTGGTCATTTTAATCACCTTATTTCTCTCAGTGTTTGGTAGAAAATTAAAAACTGAACTAACTCGTTTTTTCTGGCTTGAAATGGACGAGAATGAAAAAATAATTTTCATAATTAAATAAAATATAGGCATCTACCATCGAATATCCAACAAGCCAGGCAAATGTGGCCGGAAGCAGTTTAAAAATGGACATTGCCACTTACCAAGATCAGTCTCACGCGCGTACATGATATAAGGTACAATGAAGATGACTGAAGAATTGACCATCTACATTACTACAAGCGATATCATCGAATACTCTTCGGGTTTGAACTGGTGAAACATCTACTTCCTGGCCTTGATGTGTTGTGGGACGATACTTTTAACTAAGTATGGCATATCAGGATTCACAAAATGCTTAAGGCCGTGCATGAGAAATAAGACACTCACACACTGATGATTCAGGCATATAATACCCGGTGAAAACTACATATACCAGTGGGATTTTATTTCATTATTGTTCTAGGATATGTGATTAAAATCATTAAGTTGTGAGTGTCTTGATGGGACACAGGATATATGCTACATGCACGTAAAGTCCACTTACCTCGATTACGCTTCTTCTTCCACACGTGTTAATACAGAACGGAACACATGTCTCACGACCGAATTCGTCATATACACATACTTCACTACAATCGCGGCACGCATCTGTGCCCCCCAACATGACAGCACAAAACAGGGCGAACACGCTGATATACATGTAGTTCATTTCGACTGAAAAGAAATTAACAATAGTGAAGCAAACAATAATACATCGTAGAACAGTTACCGGTAGAATATTCATGGAATTCTTCTACAAAGAGTTTATTTTACTCGTATTACTGATTTTCATTCAATTACGAAGTGAATAATCCAAGTACAGACAGGGGCCCTCGGTGGACGAGTAGTCTAAGGCGCTTCGCTGACGACCGCTAGCCTCACACCGCTGAACCGGCACGGGTTCGAGCCCATGTGGTCCATGTGTGAAAGTTTGTCAGTTACTTGCCGAAGGGCGGTGGTTATCTCCGGGTACTCCGGCTTCCTCCACCAACCAAACTGACTGTCATCATATGAGTGAAACAAACTTGAGTGTGACATTAAGCCAAATTCCCTCCCTCCCTCCTTCCAAGTACAGGCTCAAAACGAAGTCTCCCTATAAACTGGTCTCAGAAATACATCTCGACTCAGTGTTATGGAAAACCCGTGTGCCCCAAAACGGCAAGGTCTGTCGATCAGCCGGTGAGTTGTAAAACGGCGAACGAAATTGCCTTAACTTTTTATATTATTATTCATTTATTTTAACTGTATGTACAGCATACCAAAAAGTGTTTTGGTTGTATTGAAAATTTTGACCGATTTGAAGAGGTGGTGGAATAATACACATTTCATTTGGAATGTTGTTTGCGAGGCGAGAGTTCAGGTAGCTTAACATTTCAGAGTGATACTGTTTTCTGAAGATCGGCATCAAAGTGCCTAAATTTAAACTTTTGCCGGTAGAGTTGTTATTATAAATATATTTCTTTGTTAATAATATCAATGTGTTTACATGAAAATCATATTTTCAGGAGTTATCCGCCCTCTTAGGCCAAATATTTGTATCCACTTATCCAAATCGTTTCACAGTGGTTTGACATGTTCGCAGCATTGTAGTAAATGTTCTATAGATTCTGTTTCTATATGACAGCATTCGTATTATTCTATACTGTGTGTAAAAAAAAAGACTTAGTTGAAATGATTTCAAACATTCAGGGCCCTGTTTTGAAGCTACATTTAGAAAGTGTTGTATTTATCACATATAAATGCTAAATGCAACACATTAAGCTGTTGTATCCACACTTAAACGTGGTGAATATAACACTTAAAAGTGGTGAATACAACACTTTCTAAATGCTTTCCCTCCTCCAGCACTTTAGATGTTAAATCTAACATTAACGTTTTAAGAGTGTACATGTACATGAGGGCCGCTTTCATTCTTACCACCTTACCCCCTCCCCCTCCCCCAGCATATGAAATTACTAGTTGATTTACAGAGGTACTTTAAGGTTTTGACAGTATATCTTGCATGTGTGGAACTTTGGCATGTCATTATTTTCAGACATTGTCTGATATAATTATGTTTATTAACATAGGCGATGTTGCGAAATAAAATGTTCTCTATTAATCCAGCCTTGATCTAATGGGGAATAATGTTCACTTTCTGTTCGTTGTTTTTTTTTCAACAACAACTGTACGGTTCACAAAGGCTATTAAGGTTGTGGTTTACTGGTTAAATGGCACCTGCTGATAAAACGATATCTAAAGTGCTGACTGTTTATTCAATTTTACAATGCGTGGCTCACATTGGCATATCTAGAAAAAGAGCATATTCCTCATGAAAATATTATTTGATTGAATACATGAATAAAAATGATTAAATTTTTTTAAATAAAAATGTGTTCGGATCTAGTGATAACTGTGACAGGGCTTGTGAGAATATAAATAATCAACGATACCGGATTTTCACATTTATAAAACAATATATACAAATTTAGTTGTTCCATATGATATAGTGAGCTGTATGCGTGTAGAATGGGCGCTGGACTGAAATACGTAAATCAAATAGTTTTATATACCAAACGAATTATTATGGATAGCAACTTATCTTTGATTATTACCTGGTGACGTTCCGCTGTAGTTACTAACGGCGTTTTCAATCCAAATGAAAACAAACCAAATTTGGTTTGAAAACGCTGATCAGTAACTACAGCAGCCTCCAAACAGGGCTATCTCCCTTAAGTTCTGCCAGTCGATCGACCCTGAATTGAATTTTATTCTCTTATTCTTATACAAGACATAGAGATACAAAAAACACACACACACATATCCGGCAGCGATACAGTACTGCGCTTCAATCAGAACAATAAAAGGGAGATAACCCCCAACAATTAAACAGAGGGGAGATGAAACATCAAATATGATCAACCCCTAAAATATATATAGCTTATACATGTGTAACTCAAACTATATTAAGCCAAAGCGAAAAATTGTTAGGAAATACGAATGGTTTTAAAACCTGCCGTCATTCACTTTATATATAGCCCTGTACCAAAACATCATTCCTTGTCAGCATACTAAATACTGAGATATTTAATATTGCAGATCTATGAATGTGCGTGAGCATTAATTAATTTCTTAAAGCCAACATTACTGATTTGCTTTCAAAAAAACGACCGTTAGCTCTGATGTAGTGTTGTTGTTGTATTATTGTAAAGAGATTAACAGTTATTTAATTAGCGGTAGTCTTCGATTGTTTGTTTTCTCTTGTCTGCCGAATCCTCCAAATGCGCTGCAGCTGATTAATTCTGGTTAATTCAACTTGTTGTGATACAGAAAAGGTGAATGGGGCTCAAAGATTTACATTGGCGGCATTGTTAACGTAATTGCATCTCGTCGATTTCCTAATAAAGTCTAGACTTCCATATTTCGGCAAGAAGTACTTTAATTCAAGTGCTACAACCTGACCAACTTATTGACGGGGGTTGTCCATTTAGATTTTTAGTTCTGGGTGCTCGTACAAGTCACGTCATAATTTTGGCTTTTTTCTCTGCTTTCAGAAAGCGGTGCACAGGCACCCAAATAGTCCCTATTAGCAACACCTTATTGGGCCTTCAGTTAAAATCAAACTGACAGCGAAACCAAACACATATTACACTCAAATCACCGATCACTGGCCTTCTATTATTCGTCGCAACAGAGACAGGGAAAAATATTGAAAACAATTCACTTCTCTGGCAGAGGTTGCCTGAAGGGAGTTAACGGATCGGGACTATTTTTTTAGTGGTCTGAGCCCAATGACAGCAGGGTCGATCGACTGACAGGAGGGGAGATAACCCTGTTTGGAGGTTATAACTACAGCGGAACGTCACCAGTTAATAAAAAGACGTTGTTATCTATAATAATTCGTTTGGTTTACGAGTTTCCAACCTCTAAATGTCTCTCAAAGAAGTTATTAGTTTTATATATACGAAGTCCTTAAAATCGAAGTTCGGCGAAAGCAGTAGTTCCTCTACCTCTTTTGGTCAAATAACAATATAAGTACACCCGTCTGACAAATCGAGTTGATGTTCAGGAAAAAAACAAGCATACTGTTATAAAATTCACCGTCACAGCGAGTAAGAGATGACGCGCCATGCCCCGTAGTATGCGAGTGACCGCATTGGACTTTCATGTATGAAAGACACAGTCCTCGTGAGTTTGGTCCAAAGTAGATGCACATTAACTTTAGAAGAAAGATTTAACATTTATATGAACTTACCTTGAGTTGTAGTGTTGTTCAAATGCAGCCGGTTCTTTTCTCGGGTGAGAATGATGCTCAGTGGTGGAATTATTCGGTTTAAATAGAGACCAAATACGGATCTCGCAACCAGGATGGCCGTGTCGGGTTGCCAATAACAACAGTATTTCTCGGAATATATATGTCCTTAAAATACTGCCACATGTGCAGGAATTGTTCTGGGAATATAATAACGTCAGTGTCCTGATTGAGTACATGAACCGACACACTTGATACCGATATTTAAAGTCATCGTATACCCTCAAGTATAGTTTCCATCAAATGAAAGACCATTGTGAACAGCGTCGGAAAATATTTATTGTAATTTTTTACGATTTTATTTCACAGAGTAAACTGCAAATAAAGCATGGTATTCTATGGTGGTCTGTTGCAATCATATTTAGGTCCAGTGACGTCACACTGCCTTAATACATATATTTCAAACTGTGTATGCACTTTGCAATGCTTGATTCAAGCTTAAGGTGTGTATACTTTGAGTTTCATCACAGGCTCACTGTCCAAAATTTGCATGTTTCACCAAATCTGGGAGATGGTAACTCATAAGTGTCAAGTCAATCGGAATCTTGCATTTAATTTCTCCGATTTTGGTGAAACATGCACATTGGAACAGCGAGTGTGTTGAAACTCAAAGTAATTACAAGCGTCTGGTCCGTCATCCATAATTCAGCCGTCGTCTATTCGAGAATATCCGCGTCCATAATCCAAAGACCTATTTCATATTTCATATAACAGTATTAGCACCAAATTCAAAAAAGACCATCATAGTATACATAAACATAGGCTTGTTTCCTGCAAGAGAGAAGCGGTCAACAGTTTTCAATGATGCCGGCAAGACATCATGATGTTCCAAAAATATCAAATCCGTATCGCTGATCAGTATTCTTAATCCATAATATTCATTGTAAAGTCGTCATCTAAAGAATGATGTATCTCAGTCACGCTTTGATTGTGACTGTTCATATGAGTACCATGAGGATCTTGAAGTACATGGGTTCATACGGCCCCTAGCCCCGGGTTAAGCGGAATTAGATACAAGTTACGAAACGTAACGCCATAGATCTTGCACGCTACGCTCGTATTTCGCTATCAGCATGCGATATATATCGCCAAATTTGAGAAACTTTGAGTGGAGGCGCTTGGCGGTGTAGCCCTGTTTTATAAGTTTCTGCAACAATGTTTTGTGACGTTGATTAAAATCGTCACATTTAACACAGGATCTAGCAAATGCTACTAGGCGTGATATGTATACGCCATATGCAGGTCCCACTGGAATATTACTGTCCAGAAAGGGATAGTTTACGATGTTGAAATTGTAATCATCTCTTTTGTCATACAGTCGACGAGAGAGAAGGCCCGCTTCATTTTTATAGAGATATAGGTCTAAATATGATGTGCCTGTAGGGCCATCTGTAGTTTCCTTCAAATCCAGTGAAGGCTTGAATCAAGCACTGAAAAGTGCATACACAGTTTGACATATATGTATCAGGTAGCTTTTCCAGGTTTAACAAGGTTTCCTACAAAAACCTATTGTGTTTTCCTTACATGACGAATACGTTCTAGACGTATCAAGTAGACGTTGACGTTATAATATAGTTATAGCTGCCAAATTTTAAACAATGTGCAAATCTGCCTGAAATATTGCTGATTTATTGTTATATTATCGTTGAACATGTCCGTGCCGGACTCGCAGGGAAATGGGCACAATTTTGAGTAGAGTTGCGTGTCTTATATTTTTGCGGCTTGTTTTGGTCTGTTTATTCTAATACGCTGTCTCATAACCCACATTGTTCTTTGTAAACATATGAAGATAAACGATAACCAGATTTGATCTACGACTACGTATTGGATCAGCGAGTATGCTGTATCAAGCTAGTTTTGGTTATTGTTTATCTTCATATGTTTATAGAAAGAAATATGAGGTGTTTTGCCTCAAAATTGGCGATCTTGCACGAATGCACTCGAGAATGATGAGACTCCGTGCCTTGAAACTTTTCTGAGTATACAATATAATATTGTACTTCATGCCAACTGAACAATTTCTTATATGTAATATTTTATTTTTGGCACATCTACCGCACCTGTTCTGGGACCATTTACCCACCTAAACATACGTGGTCCTTTGCCTTTTCAGAAGAAATGAGTTGACTGGGTCATGATAGGGGTTAAATCTAGTCCATGGCGGAATCACCAGTTTTCGTGTCGAATCACGAGTGTACTTGCATTTTAAATCATCTTGAGATTCCTCGAATGAATTTTTAAATTTCATCATAAAATTAAGACTCTGAAATATTATTTTGTCCATTGTATATACTGTTCCTGTCAAATGGATATCTTGACTACAGATGTTATTAGAAGGTAAAATGCAACATTGGTATGCTCGTGGAGCTGATGGAAAGCGAATAGGAAAAAAAACGCATGCCACATTGCGTATTACCAACGAAAAATGTGGAGTGACTTTTCTGCGAAAAATGTCTGTTTTTAGCGATGTTCGTGGAATTAATGCGTTTCCCGGACAAAGGACACTAAGAACTTTGTCAAGAAATTTAATATTTCGGTCAACCATTGTATGCGCAGTTAACCAAGTCTAGTTCTCTATTTTCTCTGTTTTCTTGGAAGAATCCGGGGAAGGAAACTATATCTGTTTATGCGCGTTGTCCTGAAGACATATGCCAAACCAACATTGGCTGTCCACTTAGTGCCTAAATAAGCTGAAAAGAATTACCTTCTTAAAAAACGACGTAGATTCCATGGGGATTGTGATTTGACTTGGCACTAAAGGGGAATACGCTTTACATTCAGGTAGACCGCCCAATTCTTGGACCGGCGAGCGCCCTATGCAGCGACAGTGAAAGGGGAATCCCCTTCTCTGGCGTCAGTAGTCTGGGGAAAATCACTCTCTGTAACAATTAGATTGACAATTCAATCTATCAGATTGGAATCAGTGGCCAATCTAATCGATTGAATATTACATCTATTAGATTGAAAATTGCAATCTAGTACATTTAATTTTCTGTCTAAAACAGATTCATTTTATCGCTTTCAATCTATTAGTTGGAATATTTTCAATTCAATGAAAGATTGATCACCAATTTCAATCTGATAGATTGAATCGACAGATAGATTGTTATTAATTTAGAGAGCAAGCCTCAACATTTTTAATCGGTGACAAGTCAGGTAGTCTGAAAAATCAAACATTTATTCCTCCGTTTCCTCTCTGTCACGACGATCTGAGATAATCAGCCGAAATAACAGGATACACAAAGGAGGTATTCGGTTTGACCGAAATTTTTTTCCTCAGTGTGTTGCGTTTATAAACTGAAATTTTTTTTGCTAGTGTTTACTTGAAAAGTTATCAGTTTGAGAGAGAAAATGCTGAATTTTCGTATTCTGTATTTTCACCAAGAAAAGATTAGTCAAAAAAGTATTACGAGTGTTACAAAATGAGCATTTGTTTGTTTTTGGAAGTTTTGGTGATATTCTTGGAGGGAATTCCCTTTATATTTAAAATATGACACCTGTAACCAAAATGAGTCAAAGATATCTAAATGCGGTAGGTTTAACCATATATCATATTAAAAAGTCGCTTTGGTTAAAGGTGTCATATTTTCATAATATAGAAATATGTCAAAATGTTTCAGTGTAATATCAAGGCCTGTTAGGCCAATAACGGGAAATTCCTGGTTCACAGCATTTACTGTTATTCTTCAATGTGTCAATACTTCATTATAATATGACTATACTGATACTCATTTCTTCATTGCTGCTAATGCAGAGGATTACAGAATTGCAACTAAAACATTATCTCTTTTTATTCAAGAAATGACCCTGAACAAGAGGTGACGCTTTGCTTTCCCAAGCGATTATGCTTGTGCCAATATGTTTTATTTTGTGGTTACTTCCTTATCTATTGTTGCACCCGTCCTGAACTTTTGGCAGTCATTTGAAAATTTCGAATCCGTTGATATAATAATTTTACTGATTATTGTTGGTAAATAGATGGTTCGTTCATAAGAATATATATGGAGACTGTTTGAACCAGAAATTATAATTAGACTGGCCTCGACTGGCTGACAAGGAGATAGGAATACCTGAGCATTACGTCACAATATACCGGCCGGCTCGGAGCGAGACAATAGACCAACGGCGAGTGACACTGGAGGGAAAAGTACCCATCTAAAGCGAACACCTCCAAAATTTCACACGCGCCAGAGTTTAACGAGAGCAAGTGGTCACGTACATGATTTCACGCGCGTCACGTGCATCACTGCTGGCAAGCGACGCGGTGGTGACCTACTTTTTGCTAGATGGATGTACACTTGTATGTTGTGGCCAATTAATATTCCAGATTTTTAAATGGAGTATAGGGTAACTGGGTTATAGGGTTAATTTTGCTAAGCAGATAGCTCCAGTGTGCCTGCTTTGCCAAATTTCATTCGTGCACGATGGCGTAAGCAGATAGCTTCCCATCTTCACCAGCGAAGTCAGCTACACCGCAAAGCTCTCTACGCTGCCTTGACATTCTTGGCTGGTGGCAGAGGAGTACTGCTCTGCGCCACCTAGTGGAAGTTTTAACGATGAGAGACTTTTTGCCTCCAGGAGTTGTTCCCCTTCAATTCACACTCGTAAGGGGATTCGTTATCGTTCGACCGTGCAGCGCGTCCCAAACGCCGATTCAATTGATCAGAACACCGAAAGTGGCCGTGAAAATGCTTCTCCTGTTTTGTTTTTCGGCAGGATTTCCCCGCACATTCGACACAGATGGTAATCAACTGCCACGTAACGCGCATTCTAATTGGATGCAGCAAGCCGTCTCTGTATCCACTCAACGATGAGGATTCACGTTCCAACTTTACTAGAGAAGTATGCCAAGACAATGTACAGAGCAACGTGATGTACGTCGACTTGGCTAGAGAAGATGATAGCTTCCGTGTGCGGGCAACTTTATGAAAGTTTTTGGTCATTCGTGCCCTAGAGGCAAATATCCAACGTGTTTATTAATTTTGGATACGCGTGGAAGAAATCTCACAGTGTGCGCTGAACGAAAGCTACGTGTTTGCGCCTTATTGTTAGAGTGCATGCGTGAACCAGCCGCGTGGTCACATGACGGAGAATACAAGCTTAATAAAACCTTTTCAGTGAGTATTTTAATGCGAAGAAAATTGTGCTTGCCAACACGGGCAGCTATAACATGAACGTTGCCTCAGCAAATAAGCGCCAACGTCTACGGTAGGTCAATGATGGCAGCGAGAAATGGAATCTAAAAATCCACAAAACAAAATTCGTTACAATATTATGTCGACATGAGTAGGTTGACTAACGTCACAGGACCTACGAAGTAGGGTGAGGAAGATGACAAGCGTAATGTTATTGGTCACCCAGATGACATCTGTAGTTTCCTTCAAATCCAGTGAAGGCTTGAATCAAGCACTGAAAAGTGCATACACAGTTTGACATATATGTATCAGGTAGCTTTTCCAGGTTTAACAAGGTTTCCTACAAAAACCTATTGTGTTTTCCTTACATGACGAATACGTTCTAGACGTGTCAAGTAGACGTTGACGTTATAATTTAGTTATAGCTGCCAAATTTTAAACAATGTGCAAATCTGCCTGAAATATTGCTGATTTATTGTTATATTATCGTTGAACATGTCCGTGCCGGAATCGCAGGGAAATGGGCACAATTTTGAGTAGAGTTGCGTGTCTTATATTTTTGCGGCTTGTTTTGGTCTGTTTATTCTAATACGCTGTGTGCGGGCAACTTTATGAAAGTTTTTGGTCATTCGTGCCCTAGAGGCAAATATCCAACGTGTTTATTAATTTTGGATACGCGTGGAAGAAATCTCACAGTGTGCGCTGAACGAAAGCTACGTGTTTGCGCCTTATTGTTAGAGTGCATGCGTGAACCAGCCGCGTGGTCACATGACGGAGAATACAAGCTTAATAAAACCTTTTCAGTGAGTATTTTAATGCGAAGAAAATTGTGCTTGCCAACACGGGCAGCTATAACATGAACGTTGCCTCAGCAAATAAGCGCCAACGTCTACGGTAGGTCAATGATGGCAGCGAGAAATGGAATCTAAAAATCCACAAAACAAAATTCGTTACAATATTATGTCGACATGAGTAGGTTGACTAACGTCACAGGACCTACGAAGTAGGGTGAGGAAGATGACAAGCGTAATGTTATTGGTCACCCAGATGACATCTGTAGTTTCCTTCAAATCCAGTGAAGGCTTGAATCAAGCACTGAAAAGTGCATACACAGTTTGACATATATGTATCAGGTAGCTTTTCCAGGTTTAACAAGGTTTCCTACAAAAACCTATTGTGTTTTCCTTACATGACGAATACGTTCTAGACGTGTCAAGTAGACGTTGACGTTATAATTTAGTTATAGCTGCCAAATTTTAAACAATGTGCAAATCTGCCTGAAATATTGCTGATTTATTGTTATATTATCGTTGAACATGTCCGTGCCGGAATCGCAGGGAAATGGGCACAATTTTGAGTAGAGTTGCGTGTCTTATATTTTTGCGGCTTGTTTTGGTCTGTTTATTCTAATACGCTGTGTGCGGGCAACTTTATGAAAGTTTTTGGTCATTCGTGCCCTAGAGGCAAATATCCAACGTGTTTATTAATTTTGGATACGCGTGGAAGAAATCTCACAGTGTGCGCTGAACGAAAGCTACGTGTTTGCGCCTTATTGTTAGAGTGCATGCGTGAACCAGCCGCGTGGTCACATGACGGAGAATACAAGCTTAATAAAACCTTTTCAGTGAGTATTTTAATGCGAAGAAAATTGTGCTTGCCAACACGGGCAGCTATAACATGAACGTTGCCTCAGCAAATAAGCGCCAACGTCTACGGTAGGTCAATGATGGCAGCGAGAAATGGAATCTAAAAATCCACAAAACAAAATTCGTTACAATATTATGTCGACATGAGTAGGTTGACTAACGTCACAGGACCTACGAAGTAGGGTGAGGAAGATGACAAGCGTAATGTTATTGGTCACCCAGATGACATCTGTAGTTTCCTTCAAATCCAGTGAAGGCTTGAATCAAGCACTGAAAAGTGCATACACAGTTTGACATATATGTATCAGGTAGCTTTTCCAGGTTTAACAAGGTTTCCTACAAAAACCTATTGTGTTTTCCTTACATGACGAATACGTTCTAGACGTGTCAAGTAGACGTTGACGTTATAATTTAGTTATAGCTGCCAAATTTTAAACAATGTGCAAATCTGCCTGAAATATTGCTGATTTATTGTTATATTATCGTTGAACATGTCCGTGCCGGAATCGCAGGGAAATGGGTACAATTTTGAGTAGAGTTGCGTGTCTTATATTTTTGCGGCTTGTTTTGGTCTGTTTATTCTAATACGCTGTGTGCGGGCAACTTTATGAAAGTTTTTGGTCATTCGTGCCCTAGAGGCAAATATCCAACGTGTTTATTAATTTTGGATACGCGTGGAAGAAATCTCACAGTGTGCGCTGAACGAAAGCTACGTGTTTGCGCCTTATTGTTAGAGTGCATGCGTGAACCAGCCGCGTGGTCACATGACGGAGAATACAAGCTTAATAAAACCTTTTCAGTGAGTATTTTAATGCGAAGAAAATTGTGCTTGCCAACACGGGCAGCTATAACATGAACGTTGCCTCAGCAAATAAGCGCCAACGTCTACGGTAGGTCAATGATGGCAGCGAGAAATGGAATCTAAAAATCCACAAAACAAAATTCGTTACAATATTATGTCGACATGAGTAGGTTGACTAACGTCACAGGACCTACGAAGTAGGGTGAGGAAGATGACAAGCGTAATGTTATTGGTCACCCAGATGACATCTGTAGTTTCCTTCAAATCCAGTGAAGGCTTGAATCAAGCACTGAAAAGTGCATACACAGTTTGACATATATGTATCAGGTAGCTTTTCCAGGTTTAACAAGGTTTCCTACAAAAACCTATTGTGTTTTCCTTACATGACGAATACGTTCTAGACGTGTCAAGTAGACGTTGACGTTATAATTTAGTTATAGCTGCCAAATTTTAAACAATGTGCAAATCTGCCTGAAATATTGCTGATTTATTGTTATATTATCGTTGAACATGTCCGTGCCGGAATCGCAGGGAAATGGGTACAATTTTGAGTAGAGTTGCGTGTCTTATATTTTTGCGGCTTGTTTTGGTCTGTTTATTCTAATACGCTGTGTGCGGGCAACTTTATGAAAGTTTTTGGTCATTCGTGCCCTAGAGGCAAATATCCAACGTGTTTATTAATTTTGGATACGCGTGGAAGAAATCTCACAGTGTGCGCTGAACGAAAGCTACGTGTTTGCGCCTTATTGTTAGAGTGCATGCGTGAACCAGCCGCGTGGTCACATGACGGAGAATACAAGCTTAATAAAACCTTTTCAGTGAGTATTTTAATGCGAAGAAAATTGTGCTTGCCAACACGGGCAGCTATAACATGAACGTTGCCTCAGCAAATAAGCGCCAACGTCTACGGTAGGTCAATGATGGCAGCGAGAAATGGAATCTAAAAATCCACAAAACAAAATTCGTTACAATGTTATGTCGACATGAGTAGGTTGACTAACGTCACAGGACCTACGAAGTAGGGTGAGGAAGATGACAAGCGTAATGTTATTGGTCACCCAGATGACTTGGGGGTCCAAGCGTAATGTTAACGGTCACCTAAATAAATCAAATTTTCATCAAAAGTAGGTCAGCTCAAAACTTGCTGGTAACAGTCCCTTAATGCACGTTCATGCAAAAAATCAAAGGTTCTAATGTCAACGGTTCTCCCTATTTTGCCGACGAAATGATTCGGATGGACTCACTCATTACCGGACAACTTGCAAATGAGCGCCTACCTCGTTAAGAATAAGCTCGAAGTAGGTCCAAAAGGTTGAGCTATGAAGTCACCAAATTAGATTTTATATAAAAAAAAAATTCCGGGTAGGAGTTACGTTAGGAACTGTGAATTAGTGAATTAGGCATACATGATCTCTCGGAGCAGTGACGCATGACGTTAATGGTCAAAAGTGAATATATTGTCTGGTCGTACCTCTATTACCACTTTCTATCAAACAGGTTCCACCACATAATGATATCAACACATTATTCATCACATATGCGTTCAGTTGACTGATCCACTAGCAGCAATAGCATAAAGTATACATTATATTATCATAGTTCCATCATGGCGTCAGATTCGCGTTCAAATTTCAGATATATCCGTTAAATTCATATGCTATGTTAGATATTATTCATACATGTGTCTAATTAAATTAAACGCAACATTAAAAGGGTGGTGGAAAACGATGCCGGCGTACACTGTCAGCAAAATTTTGTAACACTTATTGAACGCGTGAAAGCGTTCACCTCTGACTAATTTTAGCGGTTGCTGGAATGAGTTGAAATAATGCTGTGGAATTAATCAACTGGTCCATTTTGAAGAATAATGAAAAGAAAAAGGATAAAAACTTCCACAACTCTAAGTATCTCAACAGTCAAAATATGGGGTTGGACGGCACTCAACACTAACGTTCGTATTGACGTCCAAATCAGAACACCATATCCTGTTAAAAACTGAACACTCACACCTTCACCCGTTCATATCCGAACACTAGAGAACATATATGAAGACGCGTGTTCAAAAATGATCATTATGTTTGAATACCAATGTTCACAATTGAACACATTTTCTGTAACATTTTTGGAACACTAGCGTCCGCATGAACATGTAAAAGTGTTCAATTATATGCGTAAAAGTGTTCAAAATTACACACCCCAGAATGAACACTAAGACTAATTGAGTTCCAATATTCAGCACTGGGTGATATTGTGGACAACTTATTTCGTTGTGTTTATTGAGAACGACTTCAGTGACATATTTTAACCCTATCTGGCCTGGGGGGGTGGGGGGGGGGGGGGCCTACCAAACTTTCTGCGCTCTCTCCGGAACGACAAAAAATGGAGAGCTGAAACTCCTTGACTTTATAGTTTGTCATATTGGGGTCATTTTGAGCCTATTTGCATAACCCCCAGAGCAGAGAATCATGGGTAAATTCAAAATGATGGGATACCAGAAAAGTGATGTTTTTGTCATATTTCTTCAAAATGTCTCCTTTTCCGCCATGAAAAGTGGGCAAAAATTATTTTATTTCACATCAGATTAATATTTACTAATTTATCATGCAGTTTTTGTGGAGAAATTGCATAAATAACAAAATCGGAAAATTCGACCGAAAAATCGACCAAAAAATGTCGTTTTTGAAAGTAAGGCAAGATGGCTACGGGGGTATGGTAAGCTCAAAGTCTATATCTGTCTAAGGAAAAAACAAATTATCCAAATATGATACCATACAAAGATAACACAATCTGAACGTTTTCTACAAACAGAATTGAGTTCAGCAGACTTGTGCATCCTATCAAACAAATTATCCAAATATAATACCATACAAAGATAACACAATCTGAACATTTCCAACAAACAAAATTGAGTCCAGCAGACTTGAGCAATCTATAGCGGATTTTCCATCCAAACCGTATCTGTAATTTGACATGGCATCGACATGTGGTATGGAAATATGAAACGAGCATGGACTAATTGTCGATAGAATAAAACTAATTCCAAGAATGGTACCGACTTGTTCTTAACGTGGTAGGTTATTTAATATGTTTACTCCATACTAGGAAACTGCAAGTTCACTCCGTTTTCATGAATCGGGCCGACCAACTTAATCCACACTTAGCAACGGAACAAAAAACTTCGCCAGCTCGACATAGACTGAGATACACGAGAGGTTTCCGCTTTATAAAAAAGACACAATAGTTATTTTTCTAAAGATGATATATTGCATTTTAAAATCATGCAAGCCTGACCTTTTCATCCCCTTGTATAACACCCTAATTAAGCCGCGAATCTAGATTGACCCGGAACAGGGAACGATTCAGAAGTGGGTTAACGGCTGTTCTTGGAAGAGGAGACTTCAACTGACGGATGTAGTTTTCAGCTGTATGTCAGTTCCTGGAAAAGTAGACCGCGTGTTTATTGTTTCGCGGTCATATATTCGTAATGCAGATTTTGTACCAAGGTTAAATTCTTGAAAGGGAGACTTATAGTTCTAAGTATCTGACTTGCTCGGACGAGAACGCAGCGATCTAAAATCAGGCCAAAGCCGAATATGTTCCGTTACACTCCAAAATTACATGTCCAAATCACCCATTCACAGAAATTCTATTGAGTCACCCAACCAAGAAAATTAAATACTACTTGGAGAAGACAAGTTTGAGAACTGTTTTTTTTAATACAGGACAAAACATGTCGTATTTTGAGAATATCTACCGATATAATTTTTTAAAGTAATGAGCATATTTTTATGAGCATGTTTTTTAAATAATTACCGAGGAATAATGAAAATGTCGAAATATGTCAAGAGTAAACTTATGTCCACATAATTCATTAATTACTTACATTTAATCTTCAAATTAAACAAATAATAAGCCTTCAATTCTGATACAGTGAAAGATTACATCAACACATATATTATATCTTTTGATTAATCACTTGGACTAATATAGGCATAATTTAAACAAATCAAGCTATTATTTGTCTTTGGGAAAATCTGTCACCCATTCTGCTCTCCTTACTAATAAATGATATTTATAGAATAAAAAGAATATTTATTGACCGAAATTGGTGACCAGTCTGAACGATGAAGACTTGTACTGTTTGCGCAGGTTGTATTGTTTCAGAGACACCAGCTGGTATAACAAGCACTGGACATCTTCACAGAATATTGTCAAATGTGGAAATTTGATGTGAATATTGCGAAGACAAAAATAGTAGTATTTGGCAGCAGAAAGTGAGACTAATTTCATGTAGATGGCAGAATGATTAATATAGCTTATAATTACAAGTACTTAGGAATACTTTGAGTAGAAACGGCACATATGCGAAGTCAAAAACAACATCAGCTTCTCAAGCAGAAAAGGCAATTGCTGTATTGTCGAATTAGAAACCCCAACCTGCAAATTGATTGCCAATATACTATTATTTGTCCAAACAATTATCTCCCTAATTCTGCATGGATGTGACATCTGGGGCTTTGAAAAAAATATTGTTATGTTTGAGAATTTGCATACATATCTTGGAATATGTTCTATTCGTAAGAAAGTGTACCCCATATTTTATGCTGCATGGTAAACTAGCTAGACTTTCTTTGTTTCTGTTTACGTTTAGTAATTTTTGGGACCAGACTCACGCTGGGTCAAATGGGCGAGGAAAGTAAATACGATAAAAATTGTTTATCGATATATCCATAGAAACTACATTTCACAGAATGTACAGAATAAATGGTTAGACTACATTCAAAGAAGGTGAACTTCGATGTAGCTACATATTGAACCAACCGAATGTATATAATTTAATCTGGTTAGTAGTATAGAAAGCATAAATCTCTTAGTATATTGGGGAATTCTTAGGGAATTGAGGAGTGAGTGACGTCAGAGCCCTTGGACCTTATACCTTGGGTTGCTATGGCAACGTGGAAAATAGAGGAAACGTCACGTGATGGGTAGGGTAGATGTAAAAATTAGGATTTTTCTTGGAACCTCAAAAAACGGAAACACGGATTTACGTTAAAAACTGGGAGAAATCCCGTTCAAATGGAGCCAGGTGGGCCTAAAATGAACCTATGATCGGGAAGGTCTCATATTGAAGCGGTCGTCGTGGCCGATCAAGTCATGGGTGGGTACATTTGAAACGAGGTATTAGCTTGAAAATATAAAATCCCTATTATGTGAGCCTAGGTACGGTAATATCGGCCCCCAGTGGATCGTAGCCTGCCAAGAGGTGCAGGGCGGGTTAATGGGTGTATGTAAAAGTTTACCCGGAACAATAAAAAGCGGAACACGGACTTTACACCTGGTGAGTCGTAGAAATGGGACTGTTGTTGAGATACTGTTGTCTCTTAGTTCCCGACACCAAATCAATGGAAGTAATACAGCTGCCCCTTGGTAGTAGAGAAAGCAGAAACCCAGTATATTCGCCCTATAACCTTTGGGGAGGGTTTTACAGTAACACAACAGGAACGCGTTTAGGGGATATGAGGCCTCGTTCGAACTGTCTACCTGGTAGAGTTACCTGTGTGTGGTGGTGGTTTTGGTGGTGTGTGTTTGTGGTGGTGTGTGGTGGTGGTAGTGCTGTGTGGTAGTGGTGATGGTAGCCGTGATGGTGGTGGTGGTGCCTGTACATATAGGGAGTAACACGTATCGATCATCAGCCCATAGGCATTGGTCGACTAATCAACATGTCGTGTACGTGTACGTTCTGTCAGAGAACCTTCTCTTCATAGTATGCTCAGACATATTCAATGCAAACACAACCAACAGACACCACCGAGTCCCGCTATGGGTTCACCAAGTGGAGTAGAGCATCCCTATGCCATGAGTGTGAGCGGCTCTACGGGATGTGGAAAGACGTCATGGGTGATCAAACTCTAAGAGGAAGGCCACACTCAGTTACACGCGACAGTCTGGTGCTGCAGCCAGTGGCAGCCGTTCTACGAAAATACAAGGTTACAGAATGTGAGCTTCATCTAAGGGATTCCTGACGATATCGATCAAGCGTATTTCTTCGACCCCAAACACCCCAACGTGGTAGTCCTAGATGATCTGATGAGTGCGGCTAAGGAGAATTCACACATCATCGCCCACTTGTTTGCCAAAGGATCCCATCATCGGAATCTGTCCGTCATCTCTTTTCCCAAGGGAAGGCGCTTAGGGATATTGCCTTGAACTGCCAATACTTCGTGTTGTTCTCCAATCCCATCGACAGAGCGCAAACCCGTGTGTTTGGTAGTCGAATTTATCCTCAGAACATCAACCACTTCATGCAGGCGTTTCAAGTCGCGACAAGTCGTCCGTACGACTACCTGTTCGTAGACTTAAAAGCTCAAACCCGCGAAGATCGCCGATTGACGACCCACCAGTTACCCGGCGAGGGGCCACCACAAAGTCAGAATCTGCGAGCTTCATGCCACCCACCGAGTCCACACCTGGCAGTGCTCGTCAGACAGCAGCAACCCGTCCATTCATACCACCAGCTCGAGATTACTCTCCAACCGTGCAGGACCTACCCAAACCCGTACAAGGGAATGAACACAACGTGAACACGAGGCTATGGAGGGATTTGTTCAAAGAAAGCATCGACGTCAAGATGGGCGAGACGTTGAAGGCCACATAAGACAAGTTTCACGACAAAGGGTATTCGAAGGAGGAAGTCACCATTTTAGCCCATAACACATCGGTATCCAGACTACGACGGGCTTTACGTCAGCAGTATATCGATCTCGTATATCGATGAAATTGCTGGACAAGGACCCGGTCTTTATGAAAATCCAATAAACAGCGTTAATGTTGAAAACCGCATGCATGAGCTTGACAGCGGCGTATGCCAATGCGATGATTCAAAAGGAATACCTGTTTGAAAGCATCATTAAGATCAATAGCGTCCCACTATAAACACACGAAACTAGTCTCCTCGTGTCACGATGAGCGCTATCCACGGTGACTATTGTAGAGGATCCTACAGATGACCTATATGACGTTGGCGCCCGACAACGCTCGGCGACGCCCGTCAACGAGTGTCTATAAAAGCAGCCCTAACCGATAGACGAGCCCAGTCGACGTTCAACCTCTCAACATTGCTTATACTTGCTCTGAGTGTGGACACACCTTTACCAGACACTACGATATGACTTTTGACTGTTGACCGCTTCTCTCTTGCAGGAAACAAGCCTATGTATACTATGATTGCCTTTTTGAATTTGGTGTTAATACTGTTACATGGAATAGGTCTTTGGATTATCCACGGATATTCTCTAATGGACGACGGCTGAATTATGAATGACGGACCAGACGCTTGCAATTTCCATCCAGACCCCGACTGGCTATAATCAGTCATTGAGGCAGAGAACCATCCCGAAACAGAAACTTTCGATAGTCTATCCTTCGATACGAGAGCTTGACCTCACGTAGTCAAGCACTTCCTCCGGGAAGTGAGGAAGAACCTACCTTTTAGGATCGTATGGTGACAGCGGCCATTAATACCCATGCTGCGGTGATCGAGGACGCCGGGTAGGATACCACGCAAGGCGTATACCCGAATGCGCACGACCTTCAGGAAAACAGCCATGACGATCTGTGAACAGTGTAGCCTGCTGCCTCTTGAAAGGAAGGGTGATCCCAGGCATCGGTCCATCATGAAGAACAAGCGTCGCGTGGAGGAGGATTTGGGGTTACCCTCCATCAAGGCCCTGGAAAATGCTACCAAAATGCGCAAACATCTGTTCCAGAACATGTAGCCTCAGCGGTATCGTGGACTTCCCGACGACGCTTGGAGCAAACGGACAAGCGCAATCGACCATTGGCAGGGGCGGCTTCTGATTGGACAAACGCAGCCGAGAATACACCTAACGGACAAAACCTACCATGACCGAAGATTGAACTTTCTCAAAGGAGCATGCTTGAATTCCAAACACACGCATAGTGGCTCCACCAGCGTGGTTGTTAGAGGGGATAATAAAATGCTTGACCTGTCATCCTTGATCAGAATAGTGCTTAGCACGAACAACATGCGTTGAGTGTAGGAATGTTGGTGTGTTGGTGTGTGTGTATGTATGTCACAAATTATTGCTAGCCATGTTAGCATGATATCTCGCGAACAGTTTAGTCAATTCACTTCAAAAGTTTTACAGAAAATGTATTGTGCAAATAGCCATCGCGCTATTAATATCAGGGTCAGTAATTCAAAGGTCAAGGTCACAGCACCCAGGAACTGAATTTAACCTTATCTGGAATACACCTCAAACTAATGATTTACCAAACATCTTGAAACTTTACTGGAGTGCTATCCACCTGATTCCAAAAGACCTATTATTTTTAGATCAAATGCCAAAGTCATTACTCTCCAAGATGCCCAGATAGTTATTATCAACCAATCTTCCCAAAACTTCAAAGCTGTGTGACTCATTCGATTCAACATCACATCATCCCAAGGCTTTTAATCTAGTCTATCTGTATTGTATCTTGAGTTCAAATTCATTGGATTCATCAGGGATACATCTGATTCCAAAAATATCATTGATTTATGTCACAAACTTGGTGTGGCGAATTACTGTGTCGTTGTATGAGGAATTCTTTACACAGGCCCACAGGTAACTGGATTTATGATCCAATGTTAAATTTACTGTGGTAATTTGTCAAGAGCAAGGCACACTCTTATCAGTTCAATTGCAAGGCACACCTAACTTAGATATACTGCTTAACGCGATGTCTCTGGATTTGAACTAGCAATGAGTCTCTGGGTCCTTGCAAATCACTGTTCCAAATGAAACTCTCTAAAGTCTCGAAATTGAGCTTGGTGGACATGGGGTTGAGATTCCCTGTGACACTCTGAAAAATTGAGATTCCCTGTTTTGAAAATTCTAGCTAAAAGCCTTTGTAATTCTTAATCGTAAACACTGCAAGTAACCCGTGATTACAGGAATCTATAAGACATTTGATTATATTAAATATAATTTTGACTACAAGTTCCAATAATATGTATTTTGTTCTAGTTTTGCTGACAAGAGTCTAAAATCGTCCCACTCCGTAAAGCTTAATCGGGTTATCTCTGACGCCGCTTACTCGACTGTTGAGGGAACTTAGAGGTACAGTTGAACTTGGTGTGTGGGAACAGGCATTACCCAACACGGGCAGCCTGCACAGAAGAGAATCGATTATTCAGAACCTCACACGGGGGAGATTCGATTATTCACATCAGGGTGTCTGCATTTAGCCACATGGGAGAACGTTCTACTCTTCAGCGTGTGGTAAACTTAAGGCAACAGGGAATGCTAAAATTGTTTTATATGATTTCAGAATACGTAGACCACGCTGATTGGTCAAAAGAACGAACAGGTGACAGCCCATACTGAAGAGATCCCCTCCAATTGTACACAACCATCACTGATCATCTAGAACATCCTTCAAATAGCCAGTATTCGACTAAAGCGGTATGAAGAGTCGACATCTTGATAGTAATATAGCGACTCCTACTGAAGAGAATCCCTATAACTGCCTGGTATGTGAGTACAGCTGTACAGTACATGGTGCTCTAACTAAACACATAAGAACTCAAACTGGAGAGAAACCATACAAGTGCTCAGTGTGTGAGTATAGTTGTACAGAACAGGGTAATCTGACTCAACACATGATAACCCACACAGGAGAGAAACCCCAAAAGTGTCAGCTGTGCGAGTACAGTTGTACGATCTTACTACACACATAAGAACCCATACTGGAGAGAAACCCTACAAGTGCCGACTGTGCGAGTACAGTTGTGCAAGACAGGTTGATCTGACTAAACACATGAGAACCCGCACTGGAGGGGAACCCTACAAGTGTCTAGTGTGTGAGTACAGGTACAGACAGTGTAGTCTGACTGAACACATAAGAACCCACACTGGCAGTGTGATCTGACTACACACATGAGAACCCATACTGGAGAGAAACCCTACAAGTGCCAACTGTGTCAGTACAGTTGTACAAGGCAGTATGATCTGACTAGACATATGAGAACCCACACTGGAGAAAAACCCTACAAGTGCCGACTGTGCGAGTATAGTTGTAGAAGACAGTGTGATCTGACTACACACATACTGGAGAGAAACCCCACAAGCGTCAGCTGTGCTAGTACAGATGTACAAGACAGAGTAGTCTGACTACACACATGAGAACCCATACTGGTGATAAACCCTACAAATGTCATCTGTGCGAGCACAGATGTACAAGACAGGGTAATCTGACTCAACACATGAGAACCCACACTGGAGAGAAACACTACAAATTTCAACTGTGCGAGTACATTTTCACAAGGCGGACTCATCTGACTACACACATGAGAAACCACACTGGTGAGAAACACTACAGGTGCCGACTGTGCGAGTACAGGTGTACACAAGCCCATCTGACTAGACACATGAAAACACACACTGGAAAGAAACCCTAAAAGTGTCTAGTGTGTGAGTACAGTTGTACAAAACAGGGTAGTCTGACTGGACACATGAACACTCTTACTGGAGAGAAACCATTTAAGTGCCCTGTACACACTAGAGCACTCTGAAATTGACATAAAGATTCACACTGGGAACGGACAAGGTTCTGCAAGGGCGTATGTGAGTAAGGTCGGTCCTTGGTGGGTGAAGGCGGAGGGGGTTACCGGTGTACATATCAGCTAGAGTAATACCATGAGATACATGTGATATATTAGTATATTTTTAACCGGCAGTGTGGATTTGCACATTTTAATACAAACCTTGTAACACAGTGTTACATTTATTCTGTGAGTTGTTTAACAACATGTCTGGTCTTAACATAGCTTAGCTCGCCCGAAGTCAAGTGCGAGGGAATGAATGAATGGAACAAGGCCATAACCATGAGTGAGACTTTGTTAGACAACCTTCGTAACACGATACAGTACTGGCAACATTCGACGAACAAGGCCACATACCAGCACGAGGACTATATCCAATTTGAGAAACGTGATTTTCTAACAGAGTCAATAAGCATATCATCCAAACAGAGTGACACAACGGTGAGAACTAGTGAGGTGAACTATTCAGATGTTCAAAATGAGATTTAGGTATACAGTACTGTCAATCAAAATATACGTACACGCAGGCCCGTAGCCAGGGTTTTTATTTAGGGTTCGGGAAAATCCCCCTTTCGGAAATATTATATATTTTTCTCATATAAATGCCCTTTTCAAACTGAAGCGAACCCCCTATTTGTCCCTTTTCCCATACAGCGAACCCCCTGATGTGCCCTTTTGGAGTGAAGGCGAACCACCCCTCAGTAAATCCTGGCTACGGCCCTGACACGTGGCGGAAACCCAGAGAAAAACTTTGACATAATGGTACATTTGCACATGAATAAGTCGTACAATCTTTGACAATAGGAGACTGAAGGTGATAAACGAGAATTTGATAATGTAGGTCACACTTGAGATAATTCCATTAGAGAGACTTCGAAATAATGAGCGATATTCTCAAGTCGTCATGTCGTACAGCCTCTGAGAATAGGAGACTGTAAAGCTGGTACACGGTAATTAACAACCTCTGAGAATAGGAGACTGTAAAACTGGTACACGGTAATTAAACAATGGGAACAAATATTTAGATTAAGGATACTGACCCCTATTGCTGACACTTTTTGTCTTTTTCACCTAAAATATTCCTGTATAACTATGGTACTGTATATATTTGTTGAAAGCGCATTTCTTAAGGATTCCAAAGTTATCTAAATGTGTTCACTGTAAATGTACATGTATAAGTTTTGAAGTGTTCAAATTTAGAAAGAGAAAATAATAGAAAATTGAGCCTTCATTTTTAAATGGCTATTTTCGAATATGTCTTCACCTTATCATAACTTACATCATCATGTCCTGTAGATGACGACTTCAACAGAAAATCAGTGTCTCGGTTTTCTCAATTTTGGTCTAGTTCTTATTCTATTGACATTTAATCAACTTCAAAGTTCAAAACTGTGATTTGTTTGATTTTGTAAAGAAATATTTCATTAAATGTCAATAGAATAACTATAGACCAAAACTAGTGATTTCCGGTTGAAGTTATGTTCTACACGAAATAATGAAGGGATTTACGATAAGTTGAAAAAATTCAACTTAACTTTTGAATTAATTTTCATTTGAAATCCGAATATCTTCACAATCTACAGGTTTACAGTGAAAGAATGTATATATTTGGAATCCATAAGAAATTTGCTTTCGAGAAATATATACATTACAGCTGTGAGCCATACTTAAAGCTGTATATTTTAAAGAGAAGTTCCAGGGATGTGTAAAAGTGTCTGCAGGAGAACTCAGTATCCTTAATATTATTCAGAATTACTCCTGTTGATACAATGAAATGTCTTATAAGCCATTAGTACTTTTTTTTTAACATATTGTAATTCGTGGTATTTAGTACTCGGTATTTGGTTCCGCTGTGTTGGGATAAGTAATATCTCTGTTCTACGACTAACAGTGGTTCATTCATTTGATTGGTCCATCGACCGTCACTTGATATCTCAAAAGAAGCCCTATTCACCTGAATACTGTAATATTCATTGACGGGTGAATATAACTTTTCAATGACGTCACAGCCGACGCTTATCGCGTGACTGGAGTGACTTAGAACACCCGACAACAGTTTATAACATGTACATGTATGGTCATCATGATCAGATACATGTATCACTAACGAAATCTTCACCAACGGAATAATCATCTAAATATTTAATATTTTCCGTGTCCAATCCAAACTGTTGTGATTGTTTCATATAATATTATTAGTTATTACAGTTAGTTTCGTGTAATAAAACAATTTTGTTATTCCAGTTAGATAAATACCTGGTACGAATGGTTTATGACCACGATATTTCAGCCTTGGTCAATGATGGTTCTCTCTGGTCCATAAAACATTCGTTTTCGGAATCACATAATTTGTATACTATACTATTTGAGTAGCAGAGATTCCTTCAATTCACCTGCAATTCTTTATTACATACAAACATATTATTGTATCTGTACAACATTGAAGTTTATAGTCAATCATTCTGTACATTGACAAGCACTGTTATAATAGATTTAAGCAGAATGATCTATTGAATTGAACCGACCCATTTTTGTTGACTTCATAGGCATTAACAGATCATGTAATCCGTTCACTATTCGCTGTATTATAGAATATTTTATTAGTACTATACTGAGTTATTTGTAAATCATTCTATGCCCTAATCGATGTTATTTGTAAATAATTCTATGCCCTAATCGATGTTATTTGTAAATCATTCTATGCCCTAATCGATGTTATTTGTAAATCATTCTATGCCCTAATCGATTTTCACTCTAATTTTGGTAAACAGACTAATCTTTTATCCCATGATTTGATCACAGTTATGTAGCTTGGGATTAAAAAGTTCCAAATTGAATATGAACTGTTCATAGATCAGTATAGAATGATTTACTTGTACATCACTGACATAAATTTTCATGTAGTATATACACTGACAGTCAATGTTAAGCTACAAATTATATATTCTACTACAAACATATGGTTGTATTTCTTTGTACAAAATTGAAGTCAGTGTTCAGTAAATCTATACAATGGCAGACAGTTTGAACTGTGAACAGTTCACTCTAATATAGATAGATAGAACTACATTGATATACGGTAATTTTTATCGAGCCCATAGCTTTAGCTGCGGAAAGGTCGATATAGGTGCCACAATGATGTCCGTCTGTCTATCTGTCTGTCGGTCTATCTGCAGGACCAAGTAAATGTTAAAGTTTTGGACTTAGACAACTTTTCCTCAGGACCAAATAAATGTTAAAGATTGATCCCTAGGCCTGCCCGACCGCCGAACCCTGATATTTCAGATGCTCACAGCGGGCTACACATATTGAACCCATCCACTATCCTCGTGGAGCATGTCCCCACCCCTGGGACCTCAGGACCAAGTAAATGTTAAAGTTTTGGACTTAGAATATTCCTGTCCACAGCTTCTCAGCTTCACCTATATCTCCTAAACTAAGGCCAGCCCGACCCCGCGAACTCTCATTTATTCCAAATGCTTACATCTGGTTACACTTATTGAACCCATCCACTACCCTCGGGGAGCATGTCCCCACCTCTGGGACCCCAGGACCAAGTAAATGTTAAAGTTTTGGACTTAGAATATTCCTGTCCACAGCTTCTCAGCTTCACCTATATCTCCTAAACTAAGGCCAGCCCGACCCCCCGAACTCTCATCTATTCCAAATACATCTGGCTACACTTATTGAACCCATCCACTACCCTCGGGGACCATGCCCCATCCCTAGGGCACCGAGCCCCACCCCATATCTCCTAAAGTAAGCTTTGCCCGACCCCATACCCTCATATAGTTTGGGAGCTCAGATCACCCTGTACACTTATTCAACCCATCCACTACCCCCGGGAGGATGTCCCTACCCCTGGGGCACCGAGCCCCACCCTATATCTTCTAAACTAAGCTTCGCCCGACCCCATACCATCATATTTTTCCACAGCTTATATGATCCTACACTTATTCAACTCATGCACTACCCATGGAACATATCCCCACCCTCGGGGCACTGTGCCCCACCATCCATCACCTAAACTAAGCTTCGCCCGATCCCATATCCTCATATTTTCCTGAAGCTTACACCATGCTACACTTATTCAATGCATTGCCCAACTCCATACCCTCATATTTCAATTTCTAATTTTATATCTCTTATATGTGATACTAACATGTTATTAGGCATGAGATGCAGTGTACATTGTATATACAGGCATACATACCAAATGACCTACAGTATATTCCTTTATAGAATTTACTAATAGTTTGATGACGTTATTTTATTTCAGAAGTACAATATCAAAATAACCGGCGGGGGAATCCCGCAGTACTGAAACCCTGTTAGTTTTTAATTTCGTGTCGCCTTAAATGAAGGACGCTATTTTCTTAAATTTTGCTATCAAATTCTGGTTGACCCTAAAGCTTTTGCACAACCATATGTGTCTACACATTTAACTTACTATATTAATTAAAACAGTTTGAATCAGTTTTTTATATCTCAGTCTTTACCAGAGCACATTATTATGAAGCATTACAGTATGATTGGACAAAGTATTCTTTTATTTGCATACAAATGTGAGGGTTTACCGCAGTGCTGGTGTCCCATTTCATACTGGAAATGATAGCTTTACTCCAACTGCATTGTTATTAGCTTTGTTTGTTCACATATCCCACAAAACACCAAGAACGTGCTCCAAATTGCACACCTATTGTTCCTAACTATACATGTACATGTATTCATCAGATCTATGCAATGGAATGTGTAAGCTTACTTTCGAAAAATAAATGTAATCTTTATTTGAAGTTTTATAATATAGTTCCTCCTTCAATCCAACCTCAACATCACTGATATAGAAATCATATTTCTTAATAAATGTATTATTTTAAATGATGTGCAACCTCAAATGATGTGCCACCCTGAAGGGCTCGATCTTTTTGCGAAGCTGCATGTTTAGTCATTTTACACAATGTGAGACATTCACCAGTCATTCTATTATAGACAATAAGATACCCTATCTGCACTGTACTGAGTTTCTTGTCAGTGATTTTATACCCTAACACATATTCATGTTTCTTTAGGTATCCATAATAACCATTCATTTCATGCTTTTACAGAAAAACTCTTCATCTTTAACTAGTCAAGAAGAGTGATATTCCTGTTATCATTTTTAACACTTGTGATTCTCGGTTAAACTACCGATGACGATACAATTGCCAACAAATTCAATGAATATTTTACTTCGGTGGCATCGAACCTAGATTCACAAATTCCAAATACCATAACAAACTTCAATGAATATTTGGATCCTCAGATCCCTGAAAACTTCATTTTCTCAACTGTGCGGTAAAGAGACGTTAAATCTGTTATAAGTGGAATGAAGTTGGCTGCACCTGGATTAGATGGTATACGCATGTCCCTGATCAAACTAGTGTCGGGGGAATTGCCACAGTAGATAGGCAATTGTACTATTACGGTATCTTGATATGAGCTTAGGGTGATAAGAGTTGTTCCCCTTAGACCGTACCTTTCACTTTGCTGTAGGGATATTTTTAGCTTTGTAACTGTCTGATGCAATAATCGGATGATCTATGTCGTAATGGATAAGACATGTATATTTTAATAATGAGGAGTTCTAGTTATGCGTGCGCAAGATAATACCCTTGGATTGTTACATTGAATGCATAATTGTGCTGTATAAACCATTTAGTGAAGGAACTTTATCTTGTGGTAGCATGACTGTAGTAGAGTATGTGTGAACAGGTCGGTAGGATCACTGCGAGAGCGTAATGTGAAACTTCCTGTGAACTTGCCTGTACCGAAGCAGCCCGGTTGAATGTTGTTTTGATTCAATTTTGCGTGGGACCAACACACCAAACAGGACACATGACCGGGTACACGTTGCCATCTCAGGAAGAGCGGAGGTCTGAAGTTCCCCAAATGTACATGCAACTAGTACATGTGAGGGTCATGTTGTTTTGAGGTATAAGAATACCAGCTTTGGCACTCAGGGTTTTTCTTTCTGCTCCTTTCTAGTCCATTTACATTCCTTCTCCTGTGTTCATGTATATCAACTAAGACATGTAACAAACGTTGGGCCACCATTGTCATCCACCGTCGCCCCATAGTCAGAATAAACACTGATGGATTGAACCCAAAGACTTATCATCTTTATTTCGCACGTGACGCTCACCGCCACGACAGTTTATGGTGTCAGAAGTGGGATGAAGGCGTTCGGTGTGGACTTCATGAGATGGGAGGAAATTGTTGGACTTTTGGTCACAAGATTGAGTTCAAAACTTTGATGTTGATCAACGAGCCATTTGTCAAGGACTGGAACAGGAAACCCTGGAGTGCTGCAATGATGAATATGGTAGCTGGAAAGTGAAATCAGATGATTGGATGATTGTTCCCTGTGTTATAGAATTTTGAAATCAAATTTTAATTATGCACTGAATTCCAAAGAGTGGATATGTATTGAATTTGTCCCAAAGTGAAATTGTCCCTGTAATTTGGCCTTTCATCTGCATCCCATTGTTTGGGGTTCGGGGCAATGTGTGGAATGGTGCATGCGTATGTAAGACTTGTTTGTGTGTGTAGGAGATTGCACTCCCAGTAACAATTGAGAAACCACTAATGGATGTTTACTCACTGGGTAATCTGAATACTTACCTGATCTCCAGAACCTGCACCAGTCAGATTAGAACATCTAACATTCTGAATATTACCGTGATATTATTGATAGGTCAATTCAGCATTCAACTTCCCCCCCCCCCAATTATTGCTCCCTTCATTTGTACACCTATGCTGATGCGATCATGGTTGATTATGGTTCAACTGAATAGATGATTGATAGATTTGTCTGTTCCGCAAAGTATCAAGTTTCCGCTTTACCTCAGCCAGAGTTTACATTTTTTTTTAATAAACTTAAGTAAGTAACTGGTAATTTTCCCACAGTTAGTCACAAAATTTGTGAAGATGGCTAACCAGGAGGAAGCACCGAATGTTCAGGATATTATTGCACAGGCAAATCAAGCCATGGCACAAACATTAGCCAATGCTTTGCAGAATATGAAGATTCAGGCCACTCCAACTTTGAAACTTTCCAAATTTTACGGACCTCCAAAATGCCCTGGGGATTTGACCTTAAGGGAATGGTTGGATGAAGTTAGCATATATGCCCGGCAATGTGGGATAGAGGGGAATGATAGAGCCGCCATCATAACTGATCACCTGGCTGGGCCAGCAAAGGAAGAAATCCGTTGTTGTCCTGCCACAGTTAGGACTACTTTTGATCAGTTAGTCCAGACATTGAAGAAACGATTTGGTCCCCCAGAAACCGTACAGACATTGAATAGTGCCTTCCATGCTAGGGAACAGATGGAAGGGGAAAACTTAGCCGACTTCAGTAGATCACTAATGCGCTTATATGACCGCATAGAGAATTCTGCTAGCGACTTAGAGGAACGCAATGCGTTGCAAAGGTTACAAAACAATTCCTTGAAAGAACAGTTTGTTAGAGGTGTAAGTGACCCACAGACCAGAAGGGAACTCAGACGAATAGAAATGGCTTTTAAAGGGAAAACGTTCCCCGAAATGAGGGAAGAAGCTCTTAGCTTCTTCAGAGAAGCAGAAATGAAGCCGAAATATAAGAATAGGGTTAGGACTGTCACCTTAGATGAAGACGCTGACAGTTTAGGTGCCGAACAATATTTGGCTACTGACAGAGCTGATGTCACCACAGACAGTAAGGACTCAGCCACATCAGTCACCAGACAATTAGTTGAAAGCCAAAATCAGTTGAAAGAAACAATGTTGCAACTCCAAAGGCAGCAAACGGAGACAAACAGACAAATGAATACCATGTGCCAGATTCTGAACCAAAAGTCAGATAGGTTAATTGAGGGAAAAACGAAAGGATACCAGAATACTAATAACACTCTGAGACGATATGGAACAGATTCAGTAGGAAAGGACATTTGCAACTATTGTAAGGAGACCGGACGCTGGAAGAGAGATTGCCCTAAACTTGCGAGGAAAGGGCCGAAACAGGTAAGTGAGGCGAAGCTGTCCGATCCTAAGGAGCAGCCTTCGGAAAACTAGTGACCTCTGTTGAAATTGGGCGACCAACAGAGGGTGTGGCATTTGATATGTCTGGCAGCCCATTTGGAGCCTCTGGCTCATTTGAATCGGCTAATAGCTTTGGTGTTTGCGCCGTTGACAGTTTGAATTCGGAAGGTTTGGTAGCCAGTAGTCCGACCGCGGTAATTGAGATCGCCGGAGTGTCGGTTGGTTGTATTCTTGATACAGGTGCAGAAACCTCCTTGTTGTCGTCGTCATTTTATTTTGCTCATTTGGCCGAAAAGTTAGAATTAAATCGGGTTGCAGACTATATTAGAATGTTGGGTGCCAATGACCTTGAGGTACCAGTTGAGGGATATTTGAGAACTGCCATTCAAGTTTTGGGCCAGACAGTAGACGCTAGCTTTCTGGTTAGGACAGATTCGCCGGGTGACCGTGGGTCACCAGGGGGTCGGAGACAAAAGTATCCAGTGTTATTGGGTTGCAATGTTTTGAGAGCTATTATGCAACAATATGTTGACCCTGTCGGTCCACATAAGGACGATTGGCTATTGGCCTTACAGTGTTTGAGTTCTGGCATGGATACTAGTGGAGAGCCTTCCCCTTTTGAGGAAAATGAGGTTACTCTAGGGCTGCTGACTAGCTGTCGACCGGAAGTCATAGCTGCTAGAGAAGTGAAGTTACTGAGTTGCCGACCGACTTCTGATATTGGATTTCTGAAAGGGAAACATGTTTCTCTTGAAGGAACCCAATTTTGCTCCTTTGGTGCAGACATGAATACGCTTTTTCTGTCCAAGGAATTTGGGACCCCAGCGTCTGTGTTGTTTTTGACGGGTGTCAGATTGCAGACGGGGAATCATTTGATATGTTGGTGGCGAACCTGAGTCGCGAACCCATTGTCATCCCTGCTTACACCAAGATAGCCGAGATGAAATCAGCAGATTTGGTGGATCAGATCTCCGTTGTTTGTGATGAGGGTACCATCAATGTGTCGGTTGATGACTTGGTGATCGAACATGGGTTAATAAAATCAGTTGAGGACACGGAGACCTAAAATGCATGCCAAGATACAATTCAAGAATCTGAGAGTAAACAAGTCATATTCACATTTGATGATGGTTCAGTGTACCACTTGCCTCCAGGAATTACACTTGTAGGATTGCCAAGGGAGCAAGCAGTGATGGCTGCCGAGATGCTTCGAAGACAAGATTCTGCCTTTTCTAAGGGCCCGTGTGACTTGGGCAGATGTGATCTTATACCACATAAGATTGTGCTCAGTGATGACAAACCAGTAAATCTCCCCTACCGAAGAATTGCCCCTCACCTGATAGAGGAGGTGCGGCAAGAGTTACAGCTCTTGTTGAATAAAGGGGTGATACAAAGGTCAACTAGCCCTTACGCCAGCAGCATTGTCCTAGTCCGTAAACGGGACAACTCCCTTCGTATATGCCTGGATTATAGGCAACTCAATCCCAAGACTGTACGTGATGCTTTCCCATTGCCTCGCATTGAGGAAACATTGGATGCCTTGCGAGGAGCTTCGATATTCTCCTCACTTGACTTAATGCATGGGTATTTTCAGGTTGCAATGGAACCAGACTCTGTCCCGCTCACGGCGTTCAGGGTCCCATGGGGGCTTTTCGAATTTTTGCGGTTACCGCAAGGTTTGGTTAATAGCCCGAGTACCTTCCAACGGGTGATGGAGAGAATATTTGCTGACCTACATCTCCGGGAGCTCATCTTGTATCTGGATGATATATTAGTATTTGCAACCTCGTTCCCTGAACATTTGAAGAGGCTAGATGAGGTGTTACAGAGACTCATTGCTCACAACTTGAAACTAAATGGGTACAAGTGTAAGTTGTTTCAACTGATATTGTTGTATTTGGGTCATATCATCTCAAAAGATGGTGTGGCTGTCGATCCCAGCAAGATTGAACGTATTCGTGATTGGCCAGTCCCCCGAAACAGCACAGAACTAAGATCCTTTCTAGGATTAGCGTCGTACTACCGACGCTTTGTTCCCGGCTTTGCTTCCATCGTGGCCCCACTGCATAAGCTGGTGGCAGAAACGACAGATGTGAAATCAAGGAAGAAGGCAATGAAGATTCCATGGAATTGGACAGGAGAAACCGAACTTGCAATGCAAACTCTCAAGGCAAAGCTGACGCAAGCCCCAGTGTTGACTTACCCTCGCTTTGACCATGACTTCGTGTTAGAAGTAGATGCATCACTACGGGGTCTGGGTGCTTGTTTGTGCCAATATGATGATGAGGGTGGTTTGCACCCTATTGCTTATGCACGTCGGGGATTGCGTGGAGCAGAAGTGAGTAGCTCGACTTACTCTAGCTTCAAGATAGAACTACTGACTTTGAAATGGGCAGTGACCCAGAAATTTCGAGAATATCTTCTAGGGTCACATTGCATAGTGTACACTGACCACAACCCATTGGCACACCTTGGCACTGCCAAATTAGGAGCTACAGAGCAGAGATGGGTAGCTCAGCTTGCTCCTTTTGACCTTGAGATTAGATACAGAACAGGTCGGTCGAATAAGTGTGCAGATGCATTGAGTAGATGCCCTGCTAATATGTCGTCAGATGAGACTAGACTAGTTGTCGAGGAAACCGCAGAAAGTGTTTGTGTACCTGTTGAGGTAGTTGTTGCAGAGATAGAGAAACTGGCCCCAGATGGTGAGGGTGAATGCTTGGCAAAAACTCTACCATCAATCCTGCCATCATATAGCCATGAAGAGCTTGCTGCAATGCAGCAAGATGATGAAATGCTAGGTCTAATCTGGGAACGCTGGAGGTTAGCTTGGGCCCCTGGTCAGGAAGAACCGAATCGAATGGTTCCAGGTCTGGGTGGATGGATCAGAGAGTGGTCTCGTCTGGTCGAGGCCCATGGGGTTCTTTACAGGACCATAGAAATGCCTGCTTTGGGCAGGGTTAGGCAATTATTGGTACCTCAGAAGATACAGTCAGTGGTGATCCGTGCTGTTCATGATGAATAGGGTCACCAGGGCTGTGGTAGGACTATTTCGTTGTTGAAAACTCGTTGCTTTTGGCCTGGACTAGATTCCCAAGTGAGAAAACATATCAAAAACTGCTTCAAATGCACCGTTGGAAAGGCTCCATCTCCAACAGTTAGACCACCTTTGAGACATATATTAACGTTCCGGCCATTAGAGCTTTTGGCCATTGATTTTCTCAAGTTGGATAAGGGAAAGCGTGGTTTGGAAGACGTTTTAGTCATGACCGATGGATTTACCAAATGGGCTCAGGCTGTCCCCTGCAGGAATCAAACTGCAGAAGTGGTGGCACGAGCACTGCGAGACCACTGGTTCACCTCTTACGGTGTTCCTTATCGGATCCATTCGGACCAAGGCCGAAATTTTGAGAATAAGTTGATAGCCGAGATATGCGGGTTGTATGGCATAAAGAAATCCAGAACCACGCCGTATCACCCGCAAGGGAACGGACAAACCGAAAGGTTTAACAAAACTCTGTGTAATTTGATCAAGTCTTTGGATTCGTCTGACCGGAAGCAGTGGCCCGATTTACTGCCACATTTGGTTTTCATGTATAATTCCGCCCCACATCGAGTCACTGGTCTGGCTCCCTACACGCTGATGTTTGGACGAGAACCGGTTGTCCCATTAGACCATTTGCTAACCAACATACATACCGATTGGGATGACGATTTTGTTGCCAGTCAGGCTGGGCTTAGTCAGCGGGCACATGAGGTTGCAAAAACACGGATCAAGGCATCTATGGCTCGTGACAGCAGACGCCATGATAAACACATCAGGAACACCCCTTTGAGTGTGGGAAATAGTGTTCTCCTTGGGAAACGTGCTTTTAAAGGCCGACACAAATTGGAGAATGCTTTCCATGAGAATTCATTTACTGTAGTTCAGGTTAATCAGGAACAGGATTTATACCGTATCAGACCCACCTTTGGAGGTGAGTGTCGTTGGGTGAATAGGAGAATGCTCATGAAGGATCCAAGAGAGGATGTTATGCAATCAGATACCCTGGATATATTGCCAGAAGTTGTCTCCTCTGATGAAGAGCCATCCTCTGAGAGCGATGAGGAAACTGCTCTTACGGTTCTGTTCAATCCTTCAGAACAACCGGAACCGCAAGGATTACCAGATGATGATCATGAGCATGCAGCTGGTACTGCGATTCGCCGATCCGGTCGAGTAAACAAAGGTTGGCACTCTAATCTACATAAGTACCCAAGGTCTGTGTTATCTGACTAAATGGTGATGTTGGTCCCCAAAGTCATATCGCAAATGTCGACTCGTGTGCGAGTAACGAGACACTGGAACGTACCGAAGTACGGGCATTCCATTTTGGACATTCATTTGTTGCGCGAATGAAGAGAATGCTAACTGAGCAAAAGTGTACTTTGGAAAAGTTACTTGGTGTCAAGGAGAGTGGCACCATTAGTATCGATGGCTATTCTGGTTTAACTTTTGATAAGGTTTTGAAAAATCCTAAGTGGTATTTACGACGGTTGATTCATGGACGTGTGGACATACTGACTATTGACTTAGGAACTGTACTCCATCAACCTTAGGTGCCAGAGTAATCGAATTTTTGCAATTATTGTAGCAGTTAGGTGTTAATCCTAGAGTAGTTGCTTTCTTCTCAGTTATTCAGCGCACTAGGATAACTCGGGAAGGTCAAGTACCGGTAGAAACCTTTAACCATCGTGCGAAAAAGTACAACCGACTGTTGACTAATAGGTTGACTCATCAATACCCAAGCTGCAAGGTCATTCCCCAGGCGCTAATCAACCTTCCTAGGTATATTTCGGATGGCTGCCATCTGACTCCAGAAGGAATGGAGTTATATTGCAGATCTCTGTGGCGTTTCATTTCGGGAACGCAAGTTTGGTTACGACCTGAGACTTCATAGCTGCGTGTGAAGTGTGTGTTTGCTCCCTCATTTTGATGTTTGGAGACAGGGCTCATCCCACATACACTGGCATTGGTTGTTGTTGTCCGTCGTGGCGTCTGACAAAAAGTTGGGTAGATTGTCGGGGGAATTGCCACAGTAGATAGGCAATTGTACTATTACGGTATCTTGATATGAGCTTAGGGTGATAAGAGTTGTTCCCCTTAGACCGTACCTTTCACTTTGCTGTAGGGATATTTTTAGCTTTATTGCTCTGATGCAATAATCGGATGATCTATGTCGTAATGGATAAGACATGTATATTTTAATAATGAGGAGTTCTAGTTATGCGTGCGTATCTCAAATTGTTAAGATAATACCCTTGGATTGTTACATTGAATGCATAATTGTGCTGTATAAACCATTTAGTGAAGGAACTTTATCTTGTGGTAGCATGACTGTAGTAGAGTATGTGTGAACAGGTCAGTAGGATCACTGCGAGAGCGTAATTCGGCACTTCCTGTGAACTTGCCTGTACCGAAGCAGCCCGGTTGAATGTTGTTTTGATTCAATTTTGCGTGGGGCCAACACACCAAACTGGACACATGACCGGGTACACGTTGCCATCTCAGGAAGAGCGGAGGTCTGAAGTTCCCCAAATGTACATGCAACTAGTACATGTGAGGGTCATGTTGTTTTGAGGTATAAGAATACCAGCTTTGGCATTCAGGGGTTTTCTTTCTGCTCCTTTCTAGTCCATTTACATTCCTTCTCCTGTGTTCATGTATATTAACTAAGACATG